>CM060247.1:14877660-15182342 GCA_030684275.1 Acipenser oxyrinchus oxyrinchus
TTTTGGTTAGTTTTATAATTTGGTTGACTCTGATTGGGGGCTGGTAAGCAGTGCTGACCTGAAGCTGGTTTGTTTTAGTATTATTAGTTGGGTTCAGTGCAGTGAGCTTCAGGGCCAGCTGGCTTAGAGGACTCTTTTCAGGGCTGAGCTCTTGGGTTTGCATGGCCTCATACTGGAGGGAGTCTGATTCACTTTTCTTTAGGTGCATCCAAAACTTTAGTGCTCTTTTCTTTATATTTATGAGTGTTGGGTAACGGCCTAATTCTGCCCTGCATGAATGATTTGGTGTTTCTTTGCACCTGTAGGATGTTTTTGTAGAGTTCAGCATGCAGGGTTTCGATTGGGTGTTTGTCCCATTTAGTGTAATCCTGTTGACTGAGTGGACCCCATATCTCACTACCATACAGCGCAATGGGCTGGATGACACTGTCAATTAATTTTAGCCATATTTTGATAGGAATATTTATCTTATAGAATCTTCTTTTGATGGCATAGAAAGCTCTTCTGGCTTTTTCCTTTAGTGCATTCACTGCTAGGTTAAAGCTCCCTGACGCACTGATAGTCAGGCCCAGGTAAGTGTAGTCTGAGGTGTGTTCTAGTGTAGTGTTGTTTAGGGTGAAGTGGTATCTGTTTCCCTGAGTTCTGGACTTTTTTTGAAAAATCATTATTTTGGTCTTTTTAAAGTTTACTGCCAGGGCCCAGGTCTGACAGTACTGCTCTAGCAGTGCCAGGTTCCGCTGCAGCCCCTGCTCTGTGGGCGACAGCAGGACCAGGTCATCTGCATAGAGCAGGAACTTGATTTCTGTGTCGTGTAGAGTAAGGCCGGGGTCTGCAGACTGCTCCAACATCGTAGCCAACTCGTTAATATAAATATTGAACAGTGTTGGACTCAGACTGCAGCCCTGCCTCACCCCGCCCTGAGTGAAGAAATCAGTTCTTTTGTTGCCAATTTTTACTGCACATTTGTTTTCTGTGTACATTGATTTTATTATATCATAGATTTTACCCCCTACACCACTTTGAAGAATTCTGTAATATAAACCTTCATGCCAAATAGAATCAAATGCTTTTTTAAAGTCAATGAAGCAGGCGAAAATTTTGCCTTTATTTTTTTGGTGTACGTGTTTGTTTATTAAGGTGTGTAGGGTGTAAATATGATCTGTTGTGCGGTGATTTGGTAGGAATCCAATTTGACTCTTACTCAGGACATTGTGTTCAGTAAGGAAGGCCAGTATCCGGGCGTTAATGATACTGCAGAATACCTTCCCCAGGTTACTGCTCACACAGATGCCTCGGTAGTTGTTGGGGTCGAATTTGTCTCCACTCTTGTGAATTGGGGATATAAGCCCTTGGTTCCAGATGTCAGGGAAGTAACCAGTACTTAGTACCATGTTGAACAATTTAAGCATTGCCTCCTGTAATTTAGGGCTGCTGTGTTTGAGCATCTCAGTGCTGATGCTGTCAGGGCCGCAGGCTTTTCTGGTTTTCAGTGCCTGCAGCTTCTTAGTTAATTCTTGTAGGGTGATTGGAACATCAATTGTGTTTTGGTTATCTTTAATTGATTGTTCAAGTAATTTCAGTTTTTCTCTAGTTTCATTTTGTTTATCTGTTAGATCTTTTTGTTGAATATCTTTATAAAGGTTTTCAAAATAATTTTTCCAAACTGTTCCATTTTGTATCGTCAATTCTTGTTTTTTTGTTGGGTTTAAATTGTTCCACATTTCCCAGAACTGATTTTGGTCAACAGATTTTTCAATGTCTGTGAGGGTTTTGTTTGTGTGTTTTTGTTATTTCTGTTTGAGGGTGTGTTTGTAGTGTTTTAGAGTCTCACAGTACCTCAGACGTAAGTCTGTGTCTTGTGGTTGATGGTGTTTTTGATTAGCTAATTTTCTTAGATTTGTTCTTATTGATTTACATTCATCATCAAGCCATGACTGTGTGTGTTTTTGTTTCCGATTGATCTTCTTTTTGGTCTTTTTAATATTTGCCATTATGGCTGCTTTTTCAAATATCTGATTGATGTCATTAACAGACAGATTTAGTCCTGTCATGTTAGGTTGGTACAGAGTGTTGAGGAAAGCGTTAATGGTGTTAGTTATTTCAGTGGAACTGATTGCTTTGATATATTCCTCAGTGCTGTTTGGAGCCCATCTGTATGTTTGATTCAGATTGTACAGCTTACTGGGCTGTGTCTGTGTGTTGCTTGCCTGACTTCCTCTTTTCAGGAACACAGTGATTTGATTGTGGTCCGACAGGGGAGTTTGTTGCCTGACAGTGAATGCACTTAGAAAGGAGGGGTCCATGTCAGTGATGGCATAGTCGACTACACTAGTCCCATGAGCTGAGCAATACGTGAACCTCCCTAAAGAGTCCCCTCTGATCCTGCCATTAACGATGTACAGACCTAGGGCTTGACAGAGATGCACTAATTCTCTCCCATTTTTGTTCACGGCACGGTCAGGGTTGTTTCTCTGGATTGTGGTGGGTGTGAGGTACAGAGAGGTCTGTCCAATACATGGCTATTTCCCTGGGTGTTTATACAGTCAGGCTCTGAGCCTGTCCTGGCATTGAAATCCCCACAGAGCAGCACATTCCCCTGGGCCTGGAAATGGCCGATCTCTGTGTGGAGGGTGTTAAAATACTCTTCGTTGTAATAGGGGGATTCAGAAGGGGGGGTGTATGCTGCACACAGGTATATGTCATTTTGACACTGGGCTAGTCCCTTGTTAATTTTGAGCCATGTTTGTGTTTGGCCCTGTTTGACTGGGCTGATGTAGCTGGCCAGCTCCTCTCTGTACCACACTATAATCCCCCCTGAGTCCCTGCCGCTCTCTCTCTCTCTCTCTCTCTCTCTCTCTCTCTCTCTCTCTCTCTCTCTATATATATATTACAAAATGATATACAAAATGAAAATGATATAGTAATATATATTACTATATATATATCTATATCTATATATATATATCTATATCTATATATATATTTCAAAATGATATTATGCAATAGTTTTCATATATGTTATATAATACATATTATTTAATCTCTAAAAGTACAGTGAACGTGTTAAGGGCTCTGAGTCACCGACATGTACTGTACTTGAAATGATAAATGCTAAAATGATAAAAACTGCAGCCATTGCCTTCTAGGGGAAATTGGTACTGTTATTTTGAATTCAGAAATAATGAAAACAATTCAACCCTTGTACACAACTTATTTTGTTCTGCAGTATTGAATCACCTTTGAACTCTTACTCAATTCTTCATATATTTTAGATAGAATACAGATATACTCCCTCTAGTGGGGAGGCCCAAACCACTTAGTTGTTATATATTGTCAAGTCAGGTGTGCTTGATGGCTGTGGCCTCGTTTTTCTATGCAGCGCTGGATCTTTAAAGCACAAGGCTTGATGCATTCTGTAAAGCATTGCGCTGTCTGTAGATAGCTGACGCTGTGTGTGGGCGGAGTGCTGAGTACCGGTTTGCAGAGTGTTTCAGAGCGAGGAGCTGTCCATACATACATCCACGTATGTGACTGTTGCATTTTAGCATTCGTTAAATTAGTGTTAAACTTTACAGAACATAAACAATCACACGCGGAGACCCATTTAAGTGTCATATCATTGGCAATTGACAACAATCTAGTGTTCGTCTTGGACTCGAAAATATATAGGAAGCATCCTGGGCTGAGGTGTGTTTTCATACCGAAGATTTTTTCAGACAGAAACATACGTGGCCGTACGGTAAAGGAAATATAAAATCTCCTTTGCAAAAGGTTATCTCCATTGCACAAAAGAAGAGCGCGTAGACCACCATTGGTAAGTCAATGTAACAAAGTAGGGCTATTTAAATGTAGTTTATTGTTATTATTATTACTGCAGTAATAGCGATTCGTTTTAGCACTGCGTGTATTTTTAAAATGCATACGTTTCACAGTTGTTTCTTTAACTTAAGTCATTTGTGTGTAATTTAGGTTTGCATAATGCAAAATATCCAATTCCTGACTCCACATTATTGTTTTTATTTTTTCCCCCATGCTTTCACAGTCAAAGCAAACATTTTTTTTTTTTACTTAATTTTTTTAAAATTATTATTTTGTGTGTGTTGGGTGGATCATATCTTTTAAGATGTGATAATTCAATTGTTGCAGCCAGGTACACGACAGATTTCAGCACTTCCCAACCTCAATTAACGTTCACGTTGTAATGTGTGCGGATCATATTGCGCTAAACGTGCTTTGACTAAGGACTACAGTAAACCTGTCAATCTTACAAGTTCAGCATTCCACAGCGTATGTCAAACTCGGATGAAGGTGTTTGGTTTAGTGTTTGCAGTTTTTACTTTTTTTCCCCACTTATCTAACCCTTTTAGTTAGATAAGTGGGCTTTCCTGCACATCTTTGTTGAAAAAAAGGCGGAATTAAGTAGAGATTGGTTGTGTAAGAGATTAGTTAATTGCCAGACAGTAGCGGATCCTGTGCCATGTGGTCTGTGTGCAGAGCTGAATATTGCAGGCTGTAAAGGAGGGTGGGGTTCGACAGCAAAGACAACAGAAGCCGAACCACTCTGTTTGGGCAATTACAGCACAATTAGCGGAATCTGACACATCGTTATTGTTACTCAGCAGCTTTTACAAGTGAACGAAATTGTGGTAGGGCTAGTTCACAGGCTCATAATTTTTTTTTTTTTTTTTTTTTTTGACACAGATATATACATATAGTATTTGTGTTTCGTCATTTTAATTGAATAGTGCACTTAAGGGAGAGAATGTAGGCATGGCACCGGTGAATTACGCATTATTATATCAATCAGTATATATTTATTCAACTAAAATACGTTTGTCCAGATTCCAAGAGATGCAGATCTCATGTGTGCTATTTTTCATCTGATTATAAGTTTGGACATATTCCCCATATGCACTTGTTCTTCAAGCAAACTGGGAATATGTTCAAACGTCCCAAAATCAGATGGAAAATTGCGGACAATTAAAATATTACATACATAGGGGAGAAAATAGGTAAATAACCTCACCATGCTTTATATGTGTAGTCAGTATTCTGCCATGCATTCTTATGTTTATACATTATTATTATTATTATTATTATTATTATTATTATTATTATTATTATTATTTTATGAGAGAGCTGCTCAGAGACCATAAATTCTTTTCAGGCCTAATTCAAGGATGCTAGTTTCTTAGAGTTGCTGTTGCAACGTTTTTATTTAGACAAAATTTAAAGCTGTTTTTTTTTTTTTTTTTTTTGTAATTTCCTTGTTTTTTTTCCGAGTAATTACATGCTAAAGTAACACAACCAGTAGTCAAGAGAGGTGAGTGCTGTGTTAACTGAGGGCGATAGTACTTGAAATGAGACTACTGCCATTAAATCCTAAAAAAAAAACTCAACCCCCCCCCAAAAAAACCCCAGTAAAATATGCCTGCTACCGTTAATATAACAACAAGGCGGGTGCTTGTGTCGGAAGCAGCCCACACAGGTCAGGAGAATCACTGGTATCAATGTGGCGAGCTGGTATTGAGAAACTGCATTATCTATCTGCCTTTTAACTTACTGGTATGGTTGACTTAGAGTACTTTAAATACTTGATTAAAATCATTATTCATTGCCTAAAAGAAGGTAATACTTAGCAGCACTTGATTGTATGTAGAATGTATCTTGCTACCACCAGGAAACCATTAGGATTAGGCATGGTTCCGCACAAGTCATAAGTTCAGGATGTTCATGAGTTCAGGATGTCACCCCCCTCGCTACCCCATTGACTTTTACTACTTTGTTTATTGCTTTTGTATGACAGCCTGATATGGCAGCAGAACTACACAAGGACAGATAATAACCCTGTTATTTAACATCTGCTGTTGTACAGTAAACAAGAATGTGTATGCGGGAATCTTGTGTGTACTTTTCTCATTGTTGGTAAATGCTGAGGTGCCATGGTCTAGCAATCTGTTGGCTTACCAAATTCCTTTTCTAGCACTGTTGTATGTAAATGGTCATTGTTGCGGATGTGCTGCAGGCGGGGAATGCAATTTGAGTTATCGATCTCCTGTAAAGACCAATATGGGTCTCTTACAAATCACAGGGTTGATAAAGATTTTTGCATTTGAAGGACAAGCCATTCAGACATGTACTGCAGTTGGTATAAACCGTGCTTGGTACAGTTATTTTGGCCATAAAGCCGAATACAGCATGGTATGACAAATAAAGTAGATTTCCATAACGTTTCCACAAATACCTACAATTACATTAGATAAAGCTGTATATTGGGTACATATATAATTAACTGTAGTATTGCTTGGCAAGTAAAAAAATACGGGGGTCTGATTAGAACTGAGCCTCATAACAAAACGCTGCTGCTGTGGTAAACAGGAAGGCTTGTTCGGAGCTGAGCTGATCAGGAGGTGCTGATTGGCTGGGGGGCGTGCCCGGAGAGCCTACACCTGCTTAACGCAGCAGCGCCAGTTCAAGGTTACTGCACCATGGCCATAACTATACAGGCTTGCTTTGTTTACATCGAGGAGAGTGTCCGTTCTGCAGGATAACTACTACAGAACCCTTCAACTGCCCGTCAGTCACTGTGCTGTTTGTGTACTCGGGCAGTCTCATCGTTTGCTGGTGGTTTTAATACACACCTCACTATACTGTACTCAAATTTGAGACGCAGGCCAAATTTGAATTTAAAGTGCGTCTTAAGCTTGTCTACAGAGAATCCTAATTGCCAGCACTGAACAGCCTGCCTCATTGTATTCAAATAATTTGACAATGTGACCTTCTTACCTACACTCTAAGTTGGTAGTTTATGTTATGATGGTGACATAAATATACAGGCCTAGGTGTAGTGGCAAAAATATAATTTGATAATATGAGTGTACAGTAGTTCAGACTTTTTACTCAAACTTCCTAGCGGGAAGTCCTTCTTTGCTTATTATTTAACTCATGAATGTATTTTAGGACCTTGCTTAGTGAAATCTAGTTTTCTTTTTTTCTGAGAATCAGCTGCTGGCCATTATGACTGAGATGATTAAAAGCCAGTCATTGATCCTGTTTGCCACTATATGGTCTATCCTGAATCACAGTAAATGCAATTAACCCCAGGAAGGAAACATTGAAAACATTCCCAAGAGGAAGCCATTTAAAAGTTTGAAGCTGTTCTACAGAACTATCTTAATGGGCTTCAACTGTGAGATTTTTTTAAAGAGTTGTTTCAGTGTCTTTTTGTTTTAAGTTGTTTCTTTTGCTTTATGTAGAACATGACCTCCTAAACTAGTTTAGGATCTGGCCTACAGTACAGAATATGAGGCTAATGATACAATAGAGAAACAGTCTGCATCTAAAAGTGCATTCTGGAATCCATATCTATGCGCTGTGCCTCCACAATGGGAGGTTACTGATTAAGGAAGGATATCTTAGAAAGGTTTTAAGATGATCTAATCTGCCATCTGTCAGTTGTTCTTCAGCAGTGTTGGTGAATCCCTTAGTGAAAAGGGTGGCTGTGAGAGAAGCCTATTAACTTTGGCTTTCAGGTGCCAGTGCTAGTATTTTTTTTTTATTTTTTTACTGTACCTTTATCTCAAGTGTAACAGCTCTGTTTAAAACCACCGTGGTAGTTAAAAATGAAATCCCACTGCTTGCCCAAATGGATCCATCCAATAATAAAAATAATAATAATAACAATACCAATCTTATTGATCAACTTGTTGAAAATCACTATATGTGTGACAGAGTTCACTATTCCTTAAAAGCATGCTTTTTAAATGACAGTAAAGGTTCTTGAAATTCCTGTTCACGTGTCGTATTTTTTCGAGTGTTTGGTAGTTTTCGGCAAAGTATTTTCAACATGACTTCAGAAATTATCGGGAATGAAGTGCAGAAACATGAAGAACCAGTAATCCCTGAGCAACCACACTTAAAAGCATGTCTGAATACAAATGAAGGCAGTTTGGTATCCCTGCAGCTCAGCGCTTGTAAAGTTTAGGTGTTTAGTGTTCTCTTGAATAAAGTAAATAGCCAGGGCAACGGAATGGCTGGTGCTTTGAACTTCTGGTTATAGATCTGTTTAAAAAACCTCAAGGTGTTATTATGAAAGCCAGTATTGTGAGCAGGGTTTCTTTACATCTCGAAAACACGAGAAACTATTTAAAATGAGGTTTATCCATGATCTTTTCTGTGCACACTAGTAAAATAATAATTGTAATTATTATTTTTTCCCCCCATATGGCCCGAAGCAAACAACAGAATTAAAATGATGGATTAACGCTTAATTTGGACTCTTCAAAATCCAACTAAGGTGACCTTTCTGCTTGACTGTTAAAAGAATAAAAGGCAGCACAGGCTCCATCTAGTGTTTCAGCAGGTGCAGTACTTTTCAACAATGAGTGCTTCTGTGTGTGATACAAGATTGGGGTAAAGCTATAATACTGCGGAACACATGCGACTGAGGAATCATTTGTGCAAAATCATGGTTTCCTTGACATCCAGTGGCAAGTTTCAAGCTTAGTTTAGTTTGTTTGTATTCTGTACCTTCGAAGTGTATCTCTCTTTGGGTCATCATCTACAATGATCACGTTCATTCTACCATGAAAAGAAAAGGGTTTTCCTCATAAATTGGGAATCAGTATTCATATACTGTACAAAAGCCAGTGAGTTGTTGTTTTAATAAATAAGCCTCACCGCTTCTGGCTTCAGCATTTTCCAGCTTGAACATGGGTGCTACTAGCTGACAGTGTCTGTTGAAGCCTGGAACATATTTTAGTATGGAAGTAGTGTTATTAACTTACATGGCCCAGTGACAGAAGAAAACAAAACTCTTTTGAAACACTTCTCATCTATTTTATACCCCTTCCAGAACAAATCAACACAACAGCAAATCCATTTTACACCAGTTAAACAGTGTGATGACAGCAGTATCCATGAGATTTTGAGTTGCTGTGACCATGGAACATTTCTATATGTGCAAATCTGAGGATACATCTCTGTTTTTTTTTTTTAAATGGTATATCCTACAGTGTGTTATCGGTATGTTTTGTTGTTTGTGACAGAGCAATAAAGACAGTATGCCCCTAAATATAGTTTGCTCTGAACACTTTGCCATGGTGCCAGGTACCTGCACGGTTCTCCCCAGGAATTCGGTACAGCCGGGTGGCAGAACATTATAGCTGGGAGCACTTTTAACGGAAAAATAAACTTGCCTTATCTTAAATATATAATACGATTGGGGCTCCCAATTCGAGTCCAGGCTATTCCTTTTCCAACCGAGGACGGGAGCTCCCAGGGGGGCGGCACTCAATTGGCCGAGCGCCAGCCGGGGGAGGAGGGGTTAGGTCGGCCACGGTGTTCTCGGCTCACCGCGCACCAGCGACCCCTGTAGTCTGGCCGGGCGCCTGCGGGCTTGCCTGTAAGCTGCCCAGAGCTGTAGCTCTCGGTGGCTGCATGGTGAGTCTACAGTGTGAAAAAAAGAGGCCGGCTGATGGCACACGCTTCGGAGGACAGCGCGTGTTCATCTTCGCCGCTCCCGAGTCAGCGCGTGGGTGGTAGTGGTGAGCTGAGCTAAATATAAATAATTGGACACTATTAAATTGGGGAGGAAACAACAAAAACCTAATAACCTAATTGGCGACTACTAAATATATATATATATATATATATATATAATAAAATATATATAATACGACAAAGAATTTGAATAATGCGTTGTCTTTTGTTGACTCTAGTTGCGTTTTTTTATGTTCTGCATTTTGTTAATGCACGTCTAGTTTTGTTTTTCGCTGTTCTACATTTTTTGAATGCAACTGTTCATTTTAACCATTTTATTTACACAGGAGTACTCACACATGTTAGGTCACCATCATAGCTGTTGCATGAAACCAGAGTGAATTAATCGAGCACCTGTGCACTTAAGCATTTGTATGTCAGCTGACAAGTGTTTCTTCTTAAAGGCGTACAGCCTCTATTCATGAACCCCCGATATCTCTCACAAGTACCTGGTTATATATTTTTACGATATCACAACAAAAGGAATATGTTGTTTTTTGGTGCAGATGTATAGCTATTATGTACTATATATCACCTTACAGTACAATAATATGACAAAAAATGGACTGAATGATAATATCAATTAAAAAAAAAAAAAAACTTACCGATTTTCTTTTGGAGTAGTTTTTATCACCTGATGTGGCCCAGTCTTCTTAATCACGACTCTTCAATAGAAATTAAAACTCCCGCTCACTTGTACAGTCTCTTGCTGCATGCACTTACATTCATTCTGCAGTTTGATTGGTTGCATCTCCAGTCACCTTCTTTCCTTTGCTGTTTTCCACAGCGAAATCCTTATGGTCACAGAGAGTTCTTCTGGGTAAATTCTCACTATCTAACTATAATATAGCTTTAAATCCTGTGAACAAGCCTACTGTAATTGTAGTCATGTTTTAAATCTCGCAAGCAAAGTCTCCAATAGAAATCTAAAATTTGCTAGTTGGGGTGAGTTTAAGATGGGGTGGGGTGAAGATCAACTTAATGAAGTTGAAGAAAACAAAAATTCTTGGGCAGCTGGTGTTATTATTGATTTGATGAAACATAAAGAAATGTTAATTGACTTAAAACAGTTTGTCTTGAAAATGTAAAGGGTCTGTTAAGATAATTCTATGCTTCAATGCATAATTCGGCTGGTCAGGGGTACTCAATTTTGTTATGTTAGCCTCCGTGCTGGTCTCAATCGCTCTGTAAACAGTGCTGACATAAACCGCAATGAATAGCCTGTTAGTGACCAAGCGTTTAAAAATGCCAATCATGTATTTTTGTATTGTTGGCTTCTCCAGGTCAGCGGTAGTAATGCCTGGATAGTGAACTTTGTCTTTTGCCTCCTTTTCTGTATCTTTTCATTATCAGCCAAAATACATGATTGGCATTTTGAAATGCTTGGTCACTAACAAGGCTAACATTGCGGGTTATGTCAGCTCTGTTTACGTGGTGATTGAGACCAGCACGGGGCTTCATTCATTTTAATTAATTACAACAAATGGAAACAATGAAAACCTCCAGTTTAATATTTACTACAAACAGAACCTTGTTTGGAGCGACTATTTTTCTCCAAAGCAGAAGGATATATAATACAATTTGTTTTTTTGAAAAATGAAAACACATTGTTTTTAATTGTATCTGTTTTATAAGCGGGATAACAGTCCAGTGCTTGTGCGTTGTGTGGCATTGACATACGGCTTTGTTGCCTCCAACCCAACCACAGCTTTGTTAGTGCAACACAACGCTTCCATTCCATAATTATGTAACCTTAACACAGACCACCTGAAGGGAGCTGGCGGACCACCAGTGGTCTGCGGACCACAGACTGAGATCCACTGCATATAATCCAGCTCACATTTTTACCTACTTATCCATGATGAAACTAGCTGAGTCCTATATTCCCATAATTAAAAGCGTTGACCAAATAAACTAAATTATGTTTCTTTTTTTGTTAATCAGTCCAAATAGGTTTTTACTCATCAGCAAGCTCCCAGTGAACAGTGCAAGGATAATGGCTGTCTTGGTTTGCAGCAGCTGTTCATACAGAACATAGATTGGTAGTTGTAAACTAGTATTTAAATATTCATTATTAATCAGACTCATTAAACTAAATGCAATTTGTAATTGTTAAAGTAATATGAAGACACAGCACAGGTGCTTTGTCGGAGATGCTGTAATTTAATTTTTCCAATTACAGCTAATAGCTAACAGCTATTTTTTATGAAGATTACATCAATCTTTATTCACCACCTGTTGGGGATGCACAGTGCAAGGTAGTGAAGGCGCATGTATGTATGTCTTTATGACGCACTTTAAAATATTAAGGATGAACCATTGGAACAGGCTGCCGGACAGAGTTGTTGAAGAAGAGACTATCGGATCCTTCAAGAATAGACTGGATGCTGTCATAAACAATAGTGTATAACCCTCTCTGTGACCATAATAAGACCTTTAGCTAGCCGCCTGGAGGAAGGGAGATCCGTTTAGCCACGGATTCCCAGAGGTTTCATTTCCCCTACTAACTAAATGGTTAGGGTTTTTGTTTTTGTTTTTCCTCTCCTGAGTGTTAACGGACCAAGCTTGCAAGCGAGTGAGCATAGGTGGGCCGAATGGCTGTTTTTTGTTCTAGAATTTGTTATGTTCTTATGATATGCAGATATCCTCTTAGTCATGACTTTTGTTTGGACATTTTTTTAGCACGAGGTATTGAGAGTATCAGAAATATTTTATTTCTACAGTATATGGGAGTGTGTAGGTAATTGTCATCTTCTATGCTTTTTCATGATACTGAAAAAATGTAATTTTATATATATATATATATATATATATATATATATATATATATATATATATATATATATATATATATATATATATATTAGTATAGTAGGCTTGAAGCCTTAGAAATCGTAGTTTCACAGAAGAAAAGATTTGGAAGATTCCTTAATAACCCACGTGTTCACTGGTACAAGACCTGTATCAGCTGTTATCTTGATTGATTCTTCATCCCATTAGGGGTGCAGGAGACTGTGTGCTTTTGTTGACTCATCAGTGTTTGGGATCTACTGAGCTTTCATTACTAATGTCAGAATTAAATTGTACTACAGTAAAGTTAACGAGAAATGACCCTGTTTAACAAGTACATATGTATAGTAGATGTTAGGGGGGAGCAATATATTTTCAAATAACATTTATACCCCCAAAGAAAAGTCTTCAGTTTACTGTAAGTGTTGATTTTAATAAAAGACTGTATGTTTTTGGATGTTTGTCAGACAGCAAAGTACTTGTACAAAATCGTGATTAAGAACCAGCATTCAAAGTGGTGAGCACAGGTGGCAAGCAAATCCAGTTTAATTCTAATCTAGTTGGTCAGTATGAGGTCCCTGATCTCTGGTATAGGAACACAAATGTTTTCTTTCAAACTATGTTTTTAAGATCTGCTCCAAAATAATCCATGTGAAAATACATACCACCCTTTGAATATATTTATTTAAATTGCAAATAAAGTTTAAAAAAAAAAAGAAAAGAGAACAGTGTTTGCTGTCAGCGGCAATACAGTAACCAGAACAGCAAAAGCAACTAGTTACCAGATTGAATGACAAGTTGTGGAAATCAAACAACTGGATGCAGATTGCAGATGATTACTTTCAATGAGGATTTGAATAAACTTTATAAACACACTGTGAACACGATACTGAACAAACAGCATGATCAGTGTTAACACATATAGGCTACTAGATACTAAAAAAAAAAAAAAAGCTTTAGTACTTTCTCCAAAGCACCGTAAAAATCATTGTCTAGGTCCTTTGTCTAACCATTTCAACTGAAATAAAGAAGCCTGAAGGCTACCAGAGCATGCATTGAATTCTGAGCAAACTGCATTACTCATGGAATATTGAGTAAAATTCAACTAGTGCTACATAGAATCAAGAAATACAGAGAAATGGAAAAACTTAAACTTTTTATTTTTATTTTTTTAACACAGCCATTTTCTCATAGCAATAGGACCCTCCTCATAAAAGGGCTCTGCATGAAAGCCTTACCAGGTGGTAAAGCCCTCTTCTTTGGACTCTATTGCTGAAGTGGAGCTGTGGCAAATGAAGGATTGTCATGGGAATGTGTGGTAGAATACAATTGAAGCATCAATATAAATAACATCAAAAAGCATCTAATGCCCGCTGAATAAACCGGAGATGCAGATGTCTGTTTTAAATCGACACCTACACGTGTATTGACATTTACTGGTATATAACCTACCTGTGTACAACAGCAATCCATGCATGACTGGAAGGAAAAGGCAAGGTTGCCAGTGCTTTAATTGGTTACTGAGATGAGACCCATGCCTGAACTGTTGGGAATCACAAGTAGTTTTGATTATTTCAACCGGTAAAATGAATTCTGTAAGCATTGATTTTGCATTTAAACTTTATTGACCGAAAGATTTTGTCTTGGCTTAGGGCATGTTATTACTGTAGTGCACTAAGGATGGTGCTCTGGGATTAGACAGGATGGCACAGCAGCATGCAAATGAAGGGAAGGAAGGCAGTAGGATATTTGCATTAGGATCTGGTGCAGCAAGACTGTGTATGAAAGGGGTGGGGAGGGGGTTTCATGGTCTAAAATATTAAACAGATTAAATGCACCATATCGTGGGCTGTGCAACAAAGTTTACAGTACAGCACTAATAAGGAGAACATTACCGCTTCATAATTAAATTACATTCATAATTTAGTTTGAGCAGTGTCGTGGCTGGTTTGATTTTAATGAATCCAATTAGCTGCCTCTATGAGAATGCCTGTCTTTCTTGACAAAGCATTTACTGCAAGTACTTATTTATAGCCCTTTTGGACAAAAATGCATAGTTTGTTTGGTCCATCAAGCTATTTCTGTTGCCAATTTTAGTGGGAGGGCTTTGGCAAAAAACAAACACAATGACACTGATACTGACTTCTTTATAGATGCTTAGTACAACTAATTGAATCAAACGCATATACTGTATCAATCAATGACATCCTTTTTGATGTTTGAATACATACCTTCCACTTTATATAATCACATATTTGTACCGATGAATTGAATGTTATACAGTTACATTTAGCAGCACTGTAAAGCATTACTTTCACTGTGATAATTGAATGATTGGGATATGTGTCTCGTACTGATCCTGTAATGGAGCATTGGTAAAAACCTCCCAAGGTCTTATTGCTTTCAGACCGCTTTGAGTTCAGATGGGGCCTGCTTTACAATCAAACTACTGCATAGTAAAGGCCTCTACACAGTGGATGCGATACGACAAAATGAATAGAACCTATGCTTTTGATAAGTATCTTTCAAACCACACGCGTCACGACAGGTGACGCAAGAGTGGCACCAGGGCGACACAAAATAAATAGAATTGAATCCTATTTTTGCGATTTGTTGTGTGACAACCTGGAATTAACCAATCAGAGAACAGCTTCAATGCACGTGGTCCAGTAAGGTGAAGCAGTATCCAGAATGACGGAGGAAAAAATACTTGCTGTTGAAAAAATACCCAGAGCTTTATGACAAAGGTCATCGCAATTATAAAGATACAGATTTGAAAGACAATTAATGGGAGTCCATTTCGAAGGAACTGGATAAGCCTGGTATGTATGATTTTATTGCCATATGTGTTGAAATACCGTCAGAGAAGACACTCATAATTTCCACACCATGTTGATGAATATATACCATTTTTGATCATAGTTTTGTCAATAGCAATTTGTAATAGTTGTATAGATCTGGAAGTTTTCAAACCACTGTGTCGATTCTGGTGTGTGGTCATGTCACTGCGAAAGTATCTTGTTGCCCAATGAAAAACGCATCGCGTCTGGTGTGTGGCAGCCTTAACCAAACAAAAGCTTTTTGAGTTTCAAGCAGGAGACACAATCGAAGTCAAGGTCACCCATTGGAGATTGTACCTTCCAAGCTGCCTGTCAGTACTGCAATACTCCATACACCAATCATCAATTAGATCAACAGCTCTTTGGGCTGCTCCCCGGAAACCTTTATTTTCCCAATACCTTTACTGTATTGCTTGTGCTTTCCTGTTTCTGACTACATATTGGAATGAATACATGTAATGTTCTTCTTTTTTATATTTAACTTGTGTATTAATGTTATTGAAAAGCAGAAATAATTAAAACAGCGCTAAAACAAACATTGTCAAATTCATGAAAAGCATAAAGTGAATTTAATTTTGCATTCAATCAACAGTCAAATGAACGTAGTTAGCAGCTAAAAATAACCGCATCTTTTTTCAGAATGGCAAAGCTGTTACAATGGGCTGCCTCTTTGACTGTCAAGAGTCATATTGCGCTCAATTAAATTGAGAAGGGTGATCTCATGGGTAGTGGCCCTTAGCTCTTTCGCCATGGTTTACTGGCCCTTAAGGATCACATTCTTTTATGAACTTGGAGAGATTGCTCCCTGTGAATTTTTCAATGGTGTATAGACTGGTGCCAAACATATCTGAAAGAACTAGAACTTGACATATTGTTGTTGTTATTTATTTCTTACACACCCTTATCCAGTTGACTTACAGTTGTTACAAACTATCACAATACAAAGAATGACATTAGAGATACGAGCAATATTAAAGTACAGTAAAATCAGTGGAAAATAAGATTAGTTCTAGTGCACCTTCTCTGCCTATGCACGGGGCATTTATGCAGAATGTATTTTTGTTGGAATTAAACCAGGAGACACAGGTGCTAAACAGCCTTGTCTTTTTCGATAGAGTACCAAGAAATCTTTAGTGTACACAGATTAGACATCAAATACAGAAATCATCTGATAAGTCCTCCCAGAGATTGGCCTTTAGAGAGCTACAGTACCAGATAGGATCATGGAGCCTACCCCTCCAAAATCTAACTTGCCAAAAAAACGTAGTTATTGCCAGATGCTCAGCAGCAGAAATAGGCTCCCTCATATTTGTATTTTGTCTTGCAATGATCTACCTAGAATATTGTGTTCAGTTCTGGTCACCTTGTTACAAAAAGGATATTGCTGCTCTAGAAAGAGTGCAAAGAAGAGCGACCAGAATAATCCCGGGTTTAAAAGGCATGTCGTATGCAGACAGGCTAAAAGAATTGAATCTATTCAGTCTTGAACAAAGAAGACTATGCGGCGATCTGATTCAAACATTCAAAATCCTAAAAGGTATAGACAATGTCGACCCAGGGGACTTTTTTGACCTGAAAAAAGAAACAAGGACCAGGAGTCACAAATGGAGATTAGATAAAGGGGCATTCAGAACAGAAAATAGGAGGCACTTTTTTACACAGAGAACTGTGAAGGTCTGGAACCAACTCCCCAGTAATGTTGTTGAAGCTGACACCCTGGGATCCTTCAAGAAGCTGCTTGATGAGATTCTGGGATCAATAAGCTACTAACAACCAAACGAGCAAGATGGGCTGAATGGCCTCCTCTCATTTGTAAACTTTCTTATGTTCTTACCTGTAAACAGGGCGAGTAATTGTCTTTATTTTATGTATTACAGGTCATTCAGAGTTATTGCATACATGGCAGGAAGGCGAGTGTATTTTTTCCTACAAACAATGTTTCATGTCAGACAGTTTATTTATGAATGAATCTAGATAGCAATCAAAGGCATATTTTTTCCGTATTTTGAGATGTGCTGGTATCCTTAAAAGACTTCTATTACCGGCAGCAATCCTAGTCAGACAGTAGGCACTCAGCAGGGTACAGGAAGAGCAGCAGGGCCAAGGAACTAATTCCCCAAACTGATTTATATTTCTCTGAGCAGCAACCTGGGGCACCACTCTTTTCCTTTCTCACAGTTGACATTTGAATACTGTACGTTTTTAGAACACATTGCTGGCTCAAATGGATGTCACTTTTAAATTCCATTATTAACCTCTGCACTGGTTATTGCCTGTGGATAGCTGACCTTGGTGACATTATTTTCCAAGTTACTGGAACTTGATTTATCGAATGAGATGCGTATATTGGGAGCCTCTTTTCCAAATTTGATAGACCTGTGCATGTATTTGTTGTGAGATTCTGGTTTGTCTTGGTGTAAATATATCTTACTGGCTTTAAGTTACTTGTTGTCCTACCAATATAGAAATAAAAGCTCAAAACAAAAACACATTCTACTACATTTCGGTCACTGTAGATTCTAAGCTGTTTAATGTATTAAGCTGTCATTTAAAGCAGCAGTAGTCTTTGAACTGCAGTTTTATTTTTCCAGATGATAGAAGCTGGTTGTGCGGGGTTTGGCAAACCTGTCTATCTTGAGTTAAAAAAATTCCAAACAGCAGAGGCGTTTCGAGACATTTCTTTAAATACAGCTTACGCTATACAGCGCTTTGCTGTCGAGATAGTGAATGAAGAAATTTGCCTGCGGTTAACACGAGCTGGAGGGGGGAGGGACGGACGGTGCTCAGTTTTTTCTCAATTAAAATTATCAGTGTCAGCGTATATTTTGTATGTTTCAAGCATGTTCTACCATAGCACATCTCTTACATTGTCTTGTACACTAGGTATTCAGTACATATTTTATTGAAGCACTAAAACTGCCCCAGTGCTTTGGATAATACACTCTGCTATAGAGTTCATACGTATAACGATTTGGTTGGATTTTAACACAACAACTTTTGTTTAAGCAATATGCATTATACAAATAAAAAGATTGAATTTTGCATATGAGTGACATTTAATGTGTGATTTATACTATTCACACATTGTCAAACAATTTCTGTTAACCAAAAAAAAAAAAAACATACAGTGCATGAATGGCATTTGACAAACCTTCGAAGGTTTAAAACAATCTTCGAATTCCTGGCTAGGGAACGAACCTTCAGACCTTCTATACAGCCCTACATGTAAATAAAGCCTTGGTTATAAAAAGGAGAGTTGGATGGTATAAACAAGGCAGAGGAATGATGTTTCTACAACAGAAGCAGTAGCAATGAATAAAATAGGTAATGCTATAGTGAAGCTAAATTTAACAATTGATATTTCAGCTGAAGAAAAGTTGGTAGTTTGTGTGACAGGGACTTGAGATGTGATGATTCTTTGACGATGCAGTCTGTACAATAATGTTTTGTTTGCCTCTATTGGATTGAATTGGTTACATTTCCTGCTGAGTATTTTGATGTATAGACACTGCTGGGAGAGTTTCAATTACTGTATATATCCAGTTCAATCTACTGTTGAGCAACTGGATGGCATTCTAGTGGCAGACCTCAGAACAGTGTTCACCAGAATCGTGCAGGCTTGGGGGAATGTTCTGATAAAATGGTTCATGCTGTGATGTAGAGTGCTGAGCTTGTTAAACGTGGCCCTGTAGCTGTATCTGAGCTGCTTTATAGATGCATTACAAAATAGTTGTACTTTAATGAATGTAAATAAATGACATAATATGTCTGAAGACCTGGGGTCTTCCAATCAATAAATACACATTTTATGATGCCCTTTTTCTTTATACATAACAGAGAAACTCCTGTCAATCTCAAGGATGATCATGAGATGTTAATTGCAATGCTCCATTTATCACTTTTACCAGTATGGCCGTAGTGTAATGTGGAAGGTTAATGGTGTCTAGCAGTGTGTCAGCTACTTGAATGGATCATAGTCCTCGTCGTTTATTGTACTTTTACTTTAGCTCTGTAGCATTCAGAGAGGAAATACATGTTGCCGATTTGCTTGTACTGTTAAGGTCACAATACAATGTGATGATCTGGTCACGGTATATATTTGAAGGACTACAACTTGCATTATGTGTAATAAAATTAAAGTATTGTTGATGGACTAATTTGATATACAAAACCTAAATTAAATGGAGAGCATATCGTTATACCAACAGTATATTGTTTCACATGCATTCATCATTATACAGTAGACTACTTGGACTCGTTTAGTCAGTAAGAGTACTTATTTTGCCTTCTGTATTCCACGACACATCACAGGCAAACCCCATTCATGACATCGACCGTGCCATTTTCAGTAGTAGTTCACTGCTTTTGTTCATGGATCACAATATACAATCTCCCACAATACTGTATAATACTGTTTCATAAGTAATATGATTCTTCATTACATTCCAAGATTTATAGTAAGAGCGAGGGGAGGTGTTTGCTGTGATGTCATTTATTAAGGTCTAATAGTCTATGGTCTTTTTAATCCACTCAAGTCGCACAGGAACATAGATTGTCCTGTAGTCCTGTGGCCTCTGTGCCTGCAGGACAGATCCAGACAGTTTCATGCCTACCTCAGAACTCCCTCTTCAGGGAGATATTTGTGTGGAATGGGTTATACTGCTGGTTAGCACCAGAGCTGGATTTCAGCTCTGATCAACTTTCACTGCACAGTAACCAGCTGCTCTGATAACTGCTTGCACATCCCGTAGAAAGGTGGAAGAGAGATTGCTTCTCTTGAAAGACAACTTCATACACTAAGAGGCATTTATTCAAATGAGCAGTTCATTGAAAGCAGTTTTAGCCAATGCAATAATACAGAGGTGTCTCCCAGTGAAATGCAGGGTAACGCACAATTTGCGGCTCGAATGAACTGAATGAAAAGAAAGTTTATTATTTTACTTCTGTATTCATTTGTGTATTATTTTTTCTTCTCTCCCCTTCTCTGACTTCAGTTTCTTTGAGCCTGCATGTTCACTGCAAGGACATTTCGTCACTTAATGACCTTCGACACCGCGCGCAGGCGCATGCGTATTTTTATATCACTTCAAGTGAAAGTCAGATGCGCAGTTCATAATTTTGAATCAAGTGCTGTTCGTTTCATGGAAACCATGGCAATGATGCTTTAAGCCAGAATGGGAGGATGAGTAAACAGTGTTAAACCTGTGTCTCATCTGCAACAAATTGCTTACACACTGTAGTCTGTACAAGGCGAGCAACCTCAAACGTCATTATGAAACAAATCACAACAAATTTTCAACTGAATATCCTCCAGGATCAGACTTGAGGAGAAACAAGATACAGTAGCTTTTTTTAAAAGTACGTTGCTGCAGTCAGCAGATGCTCCATTTGGCGTTCAGTGAACAAGCTGATGCAACGACTCAAGCGAGTTTTGTATGATGGATAGGGCTCTTCATTTTCGATTTTTATTTTTGGTCACGTGGTGTCCCTTTTTAAAGTTATATTGAGCCGACTCTGTTTCTTTTATTTTAAAATTATTAAAAAAAATTATTTATTCAGGAAAGCCATATGAGCTACACTTAGCTTGTTTACAACAGCGTCCTTATGAGAACAGCACCAGGTTACAGTTTTCAAGAGAAAAAATATATATAAACACACATGACAGTACAACACATAGTACTGTAGCGATCTTGGTTAACGCAGGCAGGTGCATTACACATGGCGAGGCAATCCACACACAGACGGAGGGCGTGTCTGAAACTGGGACCTCTCGTATCCAAAGTTAGTGGAATTTAAGGCTCTTAGATTCCCTAGATTATGTTCAGCATGTTAAAGGACCTTCTCACTGTCTCATATGCTAAGATTAATACTGCCTACAGCTACGAACTCGCAGTCAACTGATGAGGTAGCAGACACTTGAAATAACTTTCTGTCAAGGGTCTTTGACAAAGTGGCCCCAGTTAAAACTCCCTAAAGCTTTCCTCACCTTGGGTAAATCCAGATTTTTGCTAAATGAAAAGAGAAGGTCATAAACTGGAAAGCTATGAAAGCTATTACTATGAAATCTGGAAGTAACAAAAATCCTCAACTTTTAAACGTGAGGAATTTCTGAATTACTTTCAAAATAAAATTATTAATATTAGGAATCACATTTCTACAGATGGCTGTCCTTTTCAATATGCAGTGTAATCAGATTAGTTTTGCTATGGAATCTTACCCTCAGACTACAGTACAAGATCTCAATAAATTGGTTATGCAAATTAATTCTTCCACTTGCTTGTTGGATCCAATTTTAACCAGAATTCTAAAAGCAGTTTTCAATGATTTGAGTGAAATTATCTTGGCCATAATAAACAGATGACTGTCCTTCTATTTAGATTTTGTTCTGTTTTATATTAGCTTTTTAAACTGAATTCTAAAGTCTGTTTTTCCTTAATTTCTATACATATGAATTGTGTTTCGATTTTCTTCAGTTTTGTCCTGTACAGTGCGTTGATATACTTTCTGTATACACTATATAAATACAGTATTGATTGATATACACACACTGTGCATACACACATTTGTCAAATAAACACCTTTTTGAAATGTGTTTTTTTTAATTTAATTAAAAAATACTATAGAAAGGGGCTAGAAAAAATGTCTCAATAGGCCAATTCTTTTATTATGTAGAGTATCATGCTTGCATTCAAGGTTTTGCTTACTGTATTTGCTCAATGTATATTCCACCAAAGCTCCATAAAAACATCCTATTTGCTCAATGATTAACATTTTAAAAGCATTCCTTGATCTTTTATTGAATGTTTTCACAATCAAATTGGAATTCAGTTTAGTGCCTAATATTTATTTTTCTTCTTAAATGGCTCTCAGTCTAGTGTAAACTAATATCAACCAGCCTTTTTTGGATGGTGCATACTACAGTTCTGCAGGTTTATGGAGTAAAGGGAAATGTCATTGCTGAATAATTATTTATGAAGAGGTACAGTATGCATATACAGTTCTACTTCCTCAGTTAGAAAGCTCATTAGGCATTTCTGGCACTGTCCTTAGTTGGTTTAGCTCATATTTCTCTGAGAGAAAGCATTTAGTCTCTCTGGGTGTGTTTAGGTTCTTTACTGGGACGGTTTCCTCATGGGGGCTCATATATATATATATATATATAATCTCCCCTGGTCAAATTCTTAGACATTGTGGTGTGAAATTTCATCTCTACTCGGATGACACTCAGATTTACTCGCAAACTAAACCTGAAATTTAAGTGGCTGTTTCCGTTCTAACTAATTGTATAACTGATATTAAACTTTGGATGCAACAACATTTTTTGCAATTGAACTGCGATAAGACTGAGGTCATGTTAGTAGGTTCTCCATACCTAGTAACATGAAAAATTTGGGGGTCATTTTTGACCTAGCTTAACTTTTGAGCCTCATGTACGTAATATCACCAAGATGTCCTTTTTTATCTTTTGAATGTCGCCTGGCTACGCCCTGTTCTCTCTATGCCTGCTGCAGAGAAACTGGTCCATGCCTTTGTCTCGTCTAGACTTGACTACTGTAATGTGCTGCTTGCTGGGGTTTCCAAGAACACCCTAAACAAACTGCAGTATGTTCAAAACTCTGCAGCCAGGGTTTTCACTCGGTCTCGATCTGGTGATCATATCACCCCTGTCCTGTTAAGTTTCGCATTGATTTTAAAATCTCGCTATTGACTTCTAAGGCTTTGAAGGGTGTGTCTGCCCCTTACATAACTGACCTTTTGTCTATTTATACCCCTAGACGCAATTTGTGGTCCACTGATGTTGGACTTTTTTAGATTTAATGTTTTGATATTTCTCTTATTTTTTATTTTGTGTTCTTGTGTACAGCACTTTGTGATAACTTGTCATGAAGGCACTTTATAAAGTTAAGATGATTATTATTATTATTATTATTATTATTATTATTATTATTATTATTATTATTATTATTGCTGTTGTGTAATGGCAGTTCAGTGCTTGTTCTGAATTATTCAACAGTTGCTTTTGTTTTCCTATTGATAGGATACCATTATCTTGGTCTTTTATCAGTGAGAGCCTGTGTCTGCAGATGCTAGTGATGGACATTTTAAAATTGAATGAAAATTACTTTTTGGGATTTAAGAAAAAATCTTGTTTCTCAGGGTTTTTATTATGTTTTTAAAATATTGAAATCTCTGTAACAGATTTTTAGCAGGGTTGCTTTTTGAATAAATCTTACACCATTTGATTCTGAAATTGTGCCTTTTTTGTGGACTCCAATGACTAACATTTGAAGACGTTATAAAAATAAATGGAGGTGAAAGTAAGCCAAAACATTTTGTTGAGGTCATTTTATAGTTTGACTTATCAAAACGATTGTTTAGGCTACATCATTTTAGCTTTTCTTTAAGCAAAAGAACTTGCAGTAAAAAGGAAAAATATAAACAGAAAAACAACCATGAGATGCTTCGGAAATCAAAACGAACTATACAAGGTGACACCACTCGGAAGTAAACATTTCACCCGTAGTTTGGTTCATATTCTGAGGAAACAAGTAGAGCAAAAACAACCTTCATTTTTTGACCTGGTCAGAAGCAGTAAGCTTGTTAAATCGTCCCTGTTTTGCGATTGTATCACCTTTTTTTAAAGTACAAAACTGCATCGGTGTGCTCAGCAAGATAATAGCAGAGTAATTGTTTAGGTTGTGTTAGCGCCATTCAAAAATAAAAACAATGTTATGGATTATTTGTTTGATCATTCTGATTGTGTGTTTCACTTTAAAATGGTAATACTAATACCTGATCTATATTTAAGTCAGGATGGGGGGGCGAGGTGGAGGATGGGACTGAACAATAATACAGTACCAGTGAGAAATTAAAGTTACTTTCACCTCTGTATAAGACACGTACAAAATAGCACTGTGGCCATAAAAAGACTACATAAAATGGCACAGATTTAACAAAAAAACTAAGTGTTTTCTTTTTTTTGTTATTTTTAAGTACTGTGCTTCCCCCCCACAACTAAAACATGATTCCTAAAGTATAATAAAGAAACTGCCCTAGTAGAAGTCACAGAGCACAGATGAAAACAACTCTTGATCAAACCACAGTAGGCAAAGAGGTTATTTGTAGTCATATAAAATGCAACATAATACATCTGAAAAAGTAAAAGTTGGGTTTACATTCACTTTTTCTGTCACCACAGAAACCATTAACTGTATGCAATACATTATTTTCCTTCAGGGACCAACCTTACCTTATGACAAAGTATGATGGCTCACAAGCCAATACAGTTGTGTACAGTACAGTAAGCCATGTAAACACTTTCTCATTAAATGTAACTGTTGAAGGGTACAGAAATAGACCCTAGTAGTGGTGTTAATTGGCCAGTAACTGGCAGAAAACGGTTTAGGCCTTGTTATTGCTATTTCATAGCACCAAGTGCCCACTTCACCATTTGTGTTAAATTGGACTCTATACTTTTAGTGTAGTCGTGATGTTCCAGGTTGGAGCTATGCATAATTGATGTACATTGTTTCACATACAAAATGTAAGCATCAAACTGAAAATAAATCATAATTGCTTGAACACTGAAGGCTGAATGTTAGGACAGGACATGCAGAATTCCTTTTTTATGACCTACAACTTGGAAAATCAAAGATGATACTGAAAATAAACAGTACATATGGGATCCAAATGCCAAGCATATGAAAATATTTGAAAACAATAAATGATTGTCAGATAAAAAGCCCATTTTGATAGTTTTAGTTCTTAGCCAGGATTGACTCGAGGTGTAGATCAATCGTACAGGGTTTTGTGAAAATGTACATTGGTTGCATTTGTTTTGAAGCCTACTGCTGCTGTCGATGGGTCAGACTCGATATAAGCTAGTAAAAGACTACAGTACAGAATCAGACAGCTAACAAGACATGTAAAGCAGATGAGTGATTTGCCACATGTGAAGTAGAGTGAGGTTTTATTGATAAGTCTGTTGTGTAAGCAGATCAATGACTTCCTTCTGTCTGCATGCAGTATACGAATAGGAAAGACTATTAGTGTCTAGCCCTCATGCAGATATACTGTAGCAGGGCTTTCTGGTAAACAATTTAGGAAGGGGAATATATAACATAACTTAACTAAAATCTATGTTAAACCAGTCTATTTTGAAGTGAATTTGTTTTAATTAAAAGCATTCTTGTGAAAGGTATCCAGTGTTCCACAGAACAGAAATTCCTTCAGTCCTATACATGGTATTGGTGTCTGCAGAGTCATCGTATTGATTGCACATGGTAGTTCTTAAGCTAGGCCCTGTCCACACTACATAACCGATCTCGAGAACCGTACTCAAAACCACTCTAATTAATACAGCTCAAAGCGTCCACACTGAAGTACTGTTTCATGTTTACTCAGGCTTAATGCGTCCACACACCATTAGAATAGTTCAGTTACAATTCCCAGCAGCGCAACGAACCGTGGAAATTAATACGATAGTATCCCACCATGCATTTTAAAATGATGTCCCATATTAACAGAGGTCCATATTGCTAAAAAGAAATATAACAAGTATTGTGGAAAAAGTAAGTCCGAACACACACACACACACACACAAGTAGGGCTTGAAGTTTTATTTTTAATCAGGTGAAGTCCCTTTAAACAAATTGAGCTGATTCTGTTTTATAATTAAACTCAGATAAAGCTGTTAATTACAAAACAATCTTTGTTTTTACCTTCATGTCTTGCCTGAGCCTAATCCTGGTCCTCTTAATTTTATTTCAAATTACGTAATTTGTTCATCCCCGATCCTACTTTTAGCTCGCATTTCATTTTTGCAGTCGCCTAATTTAACGTTGTGTTTTTGTTATTTTCCCCACTAGTTTAACAGAGATGTCCTGACAGATTTTTTGAAGCATAAAAATGAATACCTAGTGCGGAGTGTACACTGACAGCAAGTCCTTCAGGCGCCTGCTCTGAGTATTTCGCCAAACATACCACAGAGCATTTTGGGATATTGGAGGATACACAAAAAAATGTAGTTTGGTATTACAGCGTCCACACTTCTGATAAACTGCACTACCTGATGCGATCTAATTAGAACCAGACTCGAGACTACCTCCTGAGGTGATCTCGAGTCCGGTTCTCGAGTACGGTATTAAATGCTGCGTAGAGTGGACGCAAACCGTATTTAGCACTTTTAAGCCGGCTTAAATGCAACTAATATGGTTTAAAGGCATAGTGTGGACAGGGCCTTAGTTTCAGAGGGAAATAAAGGGTCAATTTTACATTCCTGTGTGGAATGATTGTAATTTTACATTCCTGTGTGGAATGATTGTAATTTTGTTTTTTTTGGCCTGTTTCCAGTTCCTTGTTGAGCCCCTTTTTGTTTTTAATTCACTAAATTCCGGTACGTGTGAAAAAGACACTAATTGCACATGGCTAGGTTGCTTTCTGATGCTTTAGAAGTGTTTTTGAAGCTGTGATGCTGTTTCCCAGTGCCACAAAACTCATACATTGTAGACCATTTCTACAAGGATCGATACAGTTCATTGTAAAATACCCAAATCAACACAGAATCGGGCCTGCACTATTGTATGCTGAAGCAATGGTTAATTATGGCAAATTTATTGGTGCATTGCAGCCCCTGACCTGGAAGTCATTACAGAGCTACTTCTGTTTTTTTTGTGGCCCAAGAGAAATATTATTAATGGAGTGTGCTACTGCAAGTCAATTACTGTGATAGGAGTAATTGCAACCACATGGCAAATGAGACGACTAACCTTGTGATCTCTGTTTGGGGAAAGTAAAATAAACAACTTAAACAAATGCTAGCTCGTTGGTGGGTGGTTTTAATGGTCTGTGCTAACCCACGTTATCAGCAACATTATATTGCACAGACTGTTGCTTCACACAGAGATATGCTATCATGCATTTTGCAGCACTCTGGGTGTAGTATGCAATGTGAACTTTTCTGTATTTGTTATAGTTTTTGCACTTACAGCATAAAACAGTCGATGATTCAGGTTTACATTTACAATGTGTTGTAGGCCTATGTTTGTGTCTAAAAGAATATATCCATATATATTTAGATGAGGAAATTTGAGTTGCCGTTAATTTCCGATGTTCACACTATATGTAACATATTGCCCTTTTAAATGTTTTTTGTAAGGAGCAGTACAATTGTTGACTTGTGTTTTTATATATATATATATATATATATATATATATGCACTGTTACATTTCCCAGCTTATGTTTGCAACGCCTTTTAGTGTACTGTGAGCAATTAACTGAAACAAGCAATTTGAGTGTTTCTGCAGTGTAAATAACAGCAGGTATGCTGGATTAAATATGGGGTTAAGACTACTGTGCCCTCCCTTAATGTCGAACTGGAATATAAATAAGTATGCTTGCGTTTTAGTGTTCGCAGTTGACTTAATAATTTAGTATTCCAGTTTGGTTCAGACTCCAGTCTCGTTGTAGATGTTATAATAAATGTTACTGTAATGTCTTCTGTGCTTTCATATTAGAACAGCAGAAGAATGATCAAGAAAGCAAGTGTTTTGTGATTTTTTTATTTTTTTTTTATTTTTTTTATTTTTTATTATTTTTTTCTCTGAACAGAGGGGAAGTAATTGATTTGAACATCAAGGGGCCACAAAAATTATATACATTATTCTATAAAAAATGGAGATTTCTCAAATAGGCCAAGTCCTGGTCTGGGGAAGGATGTACCGTGCAACAAAAAGGCAGCTTGCGGCCTGTTTATCGTCTGACTGCGGCCCAGTGTATTCATTCCATTTTACTTATGAATAATGCATATCGAAAATATTTTTTTTAAACTTTGTTGAGTTGCTTTTTCTCATTTTCTGCATAAAAAGCAGCACTTCATTTTAATTAGCACTGCGGAGGGTAATTGCTTCTCATCAGCTTCAGCTCCAAACTAATTTCATGAGTCTTCCTCTATTTTCTCAAATGCACAAACCTGCTGCTTTGAAAGGACCCATTCCCAACATAGGAGGCTTGTTGCTAGGGAAGCAATGTCACTGCCCTGTGCCTTTTGCTACATTGCTGCCTGCTACAACTGAACAACTCGTCGGCTAAAATAAAAACCGCTTCAGCAAGTAGATATTTATTTTGCTTTGCATTATTATGCAATGCGTGTCTATATGGTAAGAGTACAATATTAATGCTTTGTTTTTAATTGTTTTGTATATCTTTGTTTTCTGATGCATACGTGCAGTACGAAATCAAATGAACAGTAATTCGCTATGCGGCCAGTGATAAGTTTGGTTGTGCACGTTTCTTTTAAAAGCATCAAAATGTCATTAGTGGCTTCTAATGTGATAATTGAGGAGCTAAGGCGAAAGTGGCTTATTTGACCTCTTTCCCTGATCTACTTCAGCTATTCAATCAAACAGTATAGAAGGCTTTGTGACCGTTTTTTAAACCAGTGATTCCACTTTAAATCATTGTTTTTCTGTTTTAGACCTATATTTTTCAATGTTTTGACCAATTGCAGTACTGTATCATAAAATCCAAACTGTCAAAGGATGTCACTACCCAAATTCCCTCAAAACAAAGTAAATGCAGCTGTCAGAAAAACGTATTTTATTTGAAGTGGGATGATGGCCTCATTGGGAAGGCCAATGCAGGGCTGTCCAGTTCCTTGAATTTTGAGAATACAGGTGACAGAATTAAAATGCCATTGAAGAGGCTCAGCTGGGCCTGGGAGCATTTACTGTATGGGAAGAAAATAAACATGAATAAAGGGTTGAAAGCTGTCTTTATATATCCCCAAATTCTGATGCTGAATATATTTAATCGCACTGGGAACCCTTTTTTGGGTCATGAGGGCAGATTCAATTTGTAAGAAAAAAAAAAAGTCTACTGTACTGTATGGAGAGGGTGAAACTACAGATAATTAAGCTGAACTCAACATCGTACAATAAAGCACTGTGATTTGTATCACAAGCACCTCTCCCAGGCACTTGCTGCCTTCTCATCACCTGCTGTGCTTGAATCTGCTGGACTTGTGGTGAAATAGATCAGTGTGCCATGTGATGTATACTTCTTCAATTGAGCCACTTACAGTATGCTGACACAAATTAATCAAGAAACTTGAAAGTAAAGGCTCCTGAAGCCAGCTTACAGTATATCAACAGGTGTTTGAATCAGTGTGCCACAGGCTATGGTTTTAAATAGAGGAATGGGGTCTTATTTTAGTCTTTTTATTTCTGTATCAGTGTAATCTGGTCCCAGCTTTTTTATATAGGCATCCAAGGTACAGATTGTTTCTGCTCTACCCATTCAGTCGCTTCATGTTTCTGTAATGTGGGAGGAAATGAAGTGGTAAATGTAGGACATCCACTGCTTTCAAGATGTACTGTGGTCGCTGTGGAACTCATTTAACAGAGCGGCCCGTCTTATTCAAGGTTTAGCGGGCTGGTTGTGATTTGGCATGACTGACCCCTGAATGGACACATTAACTCTTACTCCCTAAGAATTCATTTGAAAAGATATCTGGCTTAAAGCTTTGGTTTTCTCCAGTGAGTAACTTTGGGGGAGTAGTTAAAACTGCATTACATTTCTCTATACTATGTATAATACTAGTGTTGTGTAATAATGAAATGCTTAGTCATAGATACTTAGCATTATCTATTATTAAAAAAAAATATCATAATCACCACATCAGATCTCTGTGGTCAGTGATATGCATCACAAAACTACCAGCAGGACTGACACTGAAAAACAAATGGGCACTGTGGCAAACCGAAAGCCCTTAATGTATACAGTCATTGTGTTTGTGGGAATGTAAGGTTGGCAGGGATGGGGTTAAATCTATCCCTGCCAGCAATCACAGGTGTGGTTATTTCCCAATTAGGAAATTGATGCTAATTGGGGAGTGGCCACATGTATAAAAGGAAGCAAAATCCATTGTTTGCTGGAGATGTTTTGGGGTGGGTGGGTGAGTGTTTGTGCTGTGAGAGTGAAGGCTAATGTCCAGCCTACACTATTCTTTGTTTTAAACCTTTTATTTTGTGCCGTTTTTATTTTGTTCTGTGTTTTGTCTTATTTTGTTAAAGAATTGTGTGCAAATGCGCTTGAAACTGCAGCTTTCTGTCCCTGGGTCTAATTAGTGCCGGTAGCCAGTCTGGGCTGTGATGCTACCCTGTCACAGACACGCTGTACTCTTCAACTGGAGGGCAGTTGCAGCACTGTCTATCACATTGTTTGAGGTGCTTGAGTGTACTTAAAAAAAAAAAAAAAATATGTACTGTATCTGTGTATGTATGTATGTAGCATAATAATTCAGTTAGCCCTTTTAAGATGCATTATAATTAACAACCCCTTGGAACCTTTTAGCAGCAACTACATTATCAGCTTTTTTTTTTAGATTTAATGACTTGCAATATGTTTGTGTTTAGTGGCTACAGTACCTCTAATAAAGTTGAGAATCATGGGCCTGACGCAGTAAAGAGTGCGTGAGAAATACACTCAACTTGAGAGGTAGACACTGAACTCTTCAAAACAACGTTGTGTTTAGATGTATTCCTATTTTGTGGATTTATAGTTTGAGCATGTTATTTTAAAATCCGCTCTAACAGAAAATAGAACAGGCTATAGTAGCCCACGTACTGGAGATGGGGAACCGGGCAACAATATTTGCATAACCCTTGGCGCAGTGTTACTAAAGTCATGATTTCATGTATTCCAGCAATCAAAAGTGATGTAGACTCTCATGCGGATTCCTATTCCGCATACTCTTCGTCTTGTGTTTAAGTGAACCACACAGACTTGCACCTTTTACACAGAAGAGGGTGCACACATTCCTTTTGAATCCGACGGGAATTTTCAAACGTGGGCGAGGAGTCGTGATTTGAGAGCTCTTGTTGCCTTGGCAACGGTTCTGACAGCTCACATTGCATTTAAAGAAAATGTGTTGGCTATCTTAAGCTCAAACCAGGGCAGCAAAACTAGTTTAGACATTTCATTTATAAAGCTCACAGTTTTGTTATATTGTATACATCATTCCAGTGCAAGACAAATTGCATTATAAGTCACTTACTGGTTCCACTATATCTTATCCTGTCCTAGATGTCACGAAGTCCATGGAACATAAGGTACAATTCTAAAGTTAAAACAACAACACTTTTAAAAATGTAATAGCAGATTCAGAGTAGGCTGTTCATTTTTGTTTATTTTAAAATGGTCGTTAATCAGCCACACACACATTCAAGTTAAGGTCAATCTTGAGTTTCCTCTTTGGTAAGCAAGTAGATGGTAAATGTCATGAACGACTAGTACAGTAGCCGCCTTGCTGTATATTTTTTAATGGCCGAGACAGCTTAAAACAGATCTCAAGCTGGCCATAGACTGATATTAATCAGTTTGCAAGTTGTTCATCACCCACAACCAATGCATCTTTGAATCAACTCTGTTTACAATGTTTTCAAGCTTTCCAAGCAGCCTGTCTTAAAGGTTGCTATAAATAACTTATAAACCAATGACACCCCTCCTTGATTGTTAAACATGATGCTGTCTTTTTAGAATCTCTTGTTTAACAGTAGAGAGTCTGTATCCTTTTCTTGAATTGAGACCATTGTACTGTGAAGTAAGTGGTGCCCCAGGGTATGGATCCTTGCAAATTCATCCTGTCTTCCTTTCCCATCAGTCTTGACAGTGACATCTTTTTACCATTACAGTAGATGCAGGTGCCAGAATTAATTGAACCAAGTGCATTGGACCGTTCTACTCAGATGTGGAAGCATTTGGAGGCACTACTGTATGCTACTGAACTTGCATTTCTACTGGTGTTTCTGAAGAATGTAGTTCAGGCTTTGCCCACTGGAGAGAGCATTTAAAATAGCTGTTTGTTAACTGCTACTGCATATTCAAACTTTCATTTCTACTGAATATCTTTTAATTTCCAGTTAGAAAAATGCACACTTCTCTTTCTTAAGTAGTTAAAAAAAAATATGTATGTATGTATGTATGTATGTATATATGTATGTATGTATATAATTTCTACCAACAACAGCGTTTGGTATACTGCCTGTCTTTTAGTGCATTATAATTCAACATTGGGAAAAATGATTCTCTTTCAAGTGTCAAAAGATTTGCCCAGGAGCTGTTTAACAGAAAATCATTATTGTGTGTTTGTTAAGCCCCTTGAGGCACCTTGATCAAGATTGTTCTAATTTTATTTGGTGTGTGTTTCTCAAGGTTAACTCCTTACATTTGATCTCCAAAGGACTGTTTTATTTTTAATATTATTCCTTTGATTAGTAATCATTATAAAGGAGTTGAAAAGGTTTTGGCCTACATTTCTGCCAGTTTTAACTAATAAGTAGTATTTTACCAGTTGGCGATCCCCTAAACTAGAGCTGTACAATCTTTTTGTTGTGAAAGAGCTGATGACCATGGAGTGCCTTCGGTTGTTATGACTGTTAGTAAGAGCCACGGGTCTGTCTGCACTGCCAAGATTTTATAAGTGCTTTATAAAAGTGCTTTTGAAGTTGTGGATAAATTCCGTAAATGATCTTGATATCAAAACTTTATTTCAGTAAATGTTTTCAATAACAAGTGTTAGGTTTATTACAGTAGCACATGCCTTGTACAAACAAATGAAAGATTTATTAAAATAAGGAGGCTGTGTGGTCTAGTGGTTAAAGAAAAGGGCTTGTAACCAGGAGGTCCCCGGTTCAAATCCCACCTCAGCCACTGACTCATTGTGTGACCCTGAGCAAGTCACTTAACCTCCTTGTGCTCTGTCTTTCGGGTGAGACGTAATTGTAAGTGACTCTGCAGCTGATGCATAGTTCACACACCCTAGTCTCTGTAAGTCGCCTTGGATAAAGGCGTCTGCTAAATAAACTAATAATAATAATAATAAATAATAATAATAATAATAAACTTCAAATATTTGTCAAAGAGATGATGATTAAAAATCATATCGTGATCCATTTTATGGATTAACGATCGCTGGCTCAGGGCTGTTTAAGCTTAACGCATAGCCTATAACTTCTTGACTGGCTTTCTTTTTTGCAATTAATTGTCTAATGAATTACAGCATAGGGGAAACAATGTATTGCGAGTCAGAAATACTTGTGCTGTGTTGGTTTTTAATTAAAACCAATAATGCTGAAATGTAGGGGTATATTTTGGCAGACTGTGTATAGTACTGCTGTGAAACAGACTAAATATACAGTGCTTATATGTTCCAGTGAATAGCATTCAAAGTGTTTATTTTCTTCCTGTAAAATAGCAGCAATTTCCACAATTCATTATGTATGTAAGTCGAGTAAAGCATTTGGTCTCTGAGGGCATTTCAACATCATTCATCTGACATGTTGGGGTTAAAATATTTTCTTCAAAGCTAATTTCCGCCACCATGCGGGATCCTGACACAACCACTCATTTCTAAATACTCAATGGCATGGGCTTCTAACAGATATGAAAATTACACACCCTGCTAAATTCAGGATACTAACCTTAAATAATAATATACAGTAAACTCATTTTGTGTCATTTGTTTTGCTTTAAATGAAAAGTTAACCATGTTTATGTATGTGGGGTGCATTTGCACCTCTTTCGCCTTACGTGTCACCCAAGTATTGCCACTAACGAAGGATTAGTGTTGAAGCACATTGTTAACATTTTATTGGTAGCAAGCTACTGTCGTTGCAGTAAAAAAAGGGTTGGCATATGTAATTACTTCTGCTACATTAACTGACACTTGGAGGTTAATTGTTCACAAGGTTAGCAAGAACTCCACCTGAGATTATTTTTCCCAGCAGTAAGTTAATGTGAATGTTCAGGGCCTGTGATTTATCTAGCTGCTGGCAGTGCAAGAATATACAACATCCTGCAAGCTTTTATGTGAATTATAAAACATTATGACAAGCCATCACCACAGGCAACAGGGTCTGATGGCAGATTCAACCTTTTCTGTTCGCTATTTACAGCAGCCCATTTGTATTTTCCCCCTGAAAAGGCTATTAAAGGTTGCACATAAACTGTGTTGGCTTGCTAGATTATTACTTTTTTTTGTATATTGTGTCTTGTATATAATTAATAACATGGTTCTAAGTGCTGGTCATCAGATGCTAAATTATTAGGAAGTTTTTATATGTAAAGTTTCAGAGCTAACCAGGATCCCTACAGAATCAACCATAGCTGTCTAATTTAAGACAAATATAATTTATAAGGGCAAAAAGTTTGGGTGGATATAAAGAGAACAATAATATTACTCACAGGTACAGAAGACGCACTAAATGATGAGAACAAGACTCATGAACACCACCACACATCATAAAGCTGCACAATTTTCATTAGGGAATTTATTTATTTATTTATTTTTTTGTCAGGAGCATTTCAGCCTTAATGCTCTACTGGGTCTACAGTATTCCAGTGCTCTTAATTCAGTGGTTCCCAGCCGTTTTCCAGGTAGGGACCACCTTTGAATTTGGATTTTTTCCACAGACCACTTGGCATGCATTTTTTCACAGCAGTATTTTTAAATTAATTTGTAGGTGTATATGTGTAAGTACATGTAGAAAGTAAAATATAACGTACCTAACTGAATGAGATTCCTGGGCTTGAATCTTCGCTACCAGGGGCGGAGTGCACCAAGCAGGCGTAGATTACACCGTCATTACTACTTCCAACTTAAGCCCGACTTAAAAGTAAATTCCACGCCAAGTGCACCAAAGCAAAACCATCCCTGCCGTAGTAACGACCGCGTTACGACCGAGGTGCAGCAGAGGAAGGAAATTTTCATAGTTTCACGTCTTGGCTTTCGCATTATATAAGCAAAAATGTCAAGAAAAAAAAAAATTACAGATCATGAAATCGCGACACTGCTGTCTCTATATAAAGAGAACAAGGACATTCTTAATTCTAAGCTTAACCCGACAGTAATATTTAGTCAGAAGGATATATTGTTGGCTATTATCTATCATTTGCTGATCCCTTGGAAAGTATATATAATGACCCACGCGAGGGATCGCCCCACAAGCAGTCGTTCTGTCCACATGGATAGGGATCGTCCTACAAGCAGTCGTTCTGTCCACATGGATAGGGATCGTCCTTCAAGCAGTCGTTCTGTCCACATGGATAGGGATCGCTCTACAAGCAGTTGTTCTGTCCACATGGATAGGGATCGCCCTTCAAGCAGTCATTCTGTCCACATGGATCATGTCTCTTAGCAGGTTGTGAAAAACTTGCTAAAAAGCGTAATCCTAGGAGTGCCTGTAATTCAGCAGATAAGGCAGCATTCCTTGGTTCATATAGGTCATCCTGTATTTCATCTATAAGACGAAGGAGGTTCTGTCTTGATAGCGCTGATAGAGCTCAAGATCATCAAACATATCCAATGGATTAAGTCTGTCCCGTATGATTCTTTCGCAACACATTGCACGGCGGCACTGTAAATCATTAAACCAATGTAGTAGTCCACCCATCTTTGGCTTTTGCTAAACTAAATGTTATTTTACAATATTCAAAGCGATGTAATTTTACATTTAACTTTCTGCCTCTATCTCCTATGTTATTTGCCTGTCTACGCCAGCCTTACGCCTACCCGCTAGCAGTCGTACAGTTACAACCCCTTTACGACCTGAATAAGCCTTACATCTACTTGATGCAATCTGCAAAAAATTTGCGCTCATCACTTATGCCCTCCTAACACTTACGCCTGCTTGCTGCACTCCGCCCCAGGTCAGCAAGGAATGTTGACCATTTGCGCATTGAAAGTTGCTGATGTCAAAGTTCCTGTTTCTTTTGTTTAAAAAAAAAAAAAAAAAAAAAAATTAATTCTGAATGCTTTGTAGATAAATGGCATCTCAATTGAGCAGGTTTAAGAGTTTTGTTTGACAAAACCTCCTGAAAAAAAAAAAAAATAATGCACTGAGGCTTGGGTCGTCCTCGGTTCCAGTAAATGTAAATGTTTCTAACACAACTTATTGCACTCACTGATCGCCAGCTTTGCTCGATGTACATTTAAAAAACGCTGGATGATGAGGTGGGTGAGAAACAATTTGAAAAAAAAAAAAAGATTGGAAGTGTACAGGATGTTGCATACCACTTCTGGGCTGTGATGTGTAAATGAAACAGGATTGGTGGCACACAGTCGACAGGATTTATGGCGTTTTGGTTAAATAGGACAGCGTCAAGAACAGACTGTACACTATTTCCAGTAGTAGTGTTGAGAATTTACTTTTGGCATATAGTCTTGTGAGATATTAAACCTGGCTGAATAAACCCATATAATAATAGGAGGCTGTGTGGTCCAGTGGTTAAAGAAAAGGGCTTGTAACCTGGAGGTCCCCGGTTCAAATCCCACCTCAGCCACTGACTCATTGTGTGACCCTGAGCAAGTCACTTAACCTCCTTGTGCTCCGTCTTTCGGGTGAGACGTAATTTTAAGTGACTCTGCAGCTGATGCATAGTTCACACACCCTAGTCTCTGTAAGTCGCCTTGGATAAACGCGTCTGCTAAATAAACAAATAATAACATGGAGCTGAGGTCGATCATTCACACTGGTACAGCTCACAAGTCAAGCTACAAATAGCCTCTTTTTGTTTTACATTAACTTCTGTTACTATATGCAGCTAACCTCTCTAAAAACATATTGAAATAATAGGTAGGCTATATTTCTATACCCTGGCAACACTGTAGCACATATATTGTTGAAAATGAAAAGTAGTTTTTTATTTTATTTATTTTTTATTATTTTTTTAATTTAGTTATTCCAACCGAGTGAGGAATATTCAACGCATGCTCTACTTTTATGTGGAGCGAAACGGCTATGGGACAGCTAGATTATGTTTCTTTTTATTTTCCTGCAGTTCAGTGAACACAAGCAGGAGAATGAGCACTGAGAGAATGAGCACTGATTAGAAAGCAGTGCATTTACAGTGCAGTGTCAAAGTCTGTAATTTTGACAAGACAAATGTGCCTTCATAATGTGTAAGTTATTTAGTCAGTATTTGTTTCACATTAGAAAGCTGTTTCAGTTAATGGCGGCTTTGAAGGCAGTGCTTGGTATTGCATCAAATGGAGCTGTAATATACATACCTATGATTAGTAATCATAGGTATGTATATTACACAATTTTTAGCTGTATATTAATTTATAAACACACCTGTAATAAAAAGAAATCAAGGAAAGGGGGAAAATGCAGATTACATACATATCTTATAATGATATATAATGTGGTTACAGCGATTTGTTGCATTGCTTAGTAATACATATTGTGGTAGCATAATGTGATTGTGTAAAATGGGCAACCGAATTTTGGGAGTTGTTTGCGGACCATCTGGAGTTTACACACGGGCCACAAGTGGTCTGCAGAGCACAGGTTGGGAACCACTGCTCTAAACCTGATTTTGTTGACCTTATGTCATTGTATTTCTTATGTGAAGAACTGTTGTTACTTCAATAGAGCAGCAGGATTACTACAGAATTAAAGAGCGACGCAATTAGATAATTTAAAATATACCCCACTGACTTCGTAGCCACCCTGTACTACCTTTTTTGTGTTATTATAGTTAGTTGCTTATTAAAGCAAAAGATTGTTGTTGCATGTTGATTTGCCAAAGCCTGCAGTTGATTATGCAGTTTCCAACAACAGCAGCCATTAAATCTCCACTACTTTGTCCATTTTGAGGTCATTGTTTTAGGAGTTTAGGTGTTTGTTTGTGTGCAGGTAGAATGTGCCTATACACACTAATGTCCTTTTCATTTATACAAATTCTCACAGAGATAAACATGTATTATATATTCAGAATTATACAGGTGGTTATAACATAATTCCAACAATTCCTTATAGGATTGTCCTGGAATTAGAAAGCCAAATGATCAACAGTATTGGTTTGTGTGTGAAGCACTGAGTGACACTGGACAGCTTGTGAAATGATGACAAAGTGTAATCTTTGAATCGATAATGACTTTAAAGAAGGAAGAGCAGAGATGGGAACTATTGATCGTATTATTATTCAAGTGTGTGTGCGCGCGTGTGTGTGTGTGTGTGTGTGAGTGTGTGTGTGTGAGTGCTATGACAGCTCCCAGTACAATCTAATGAGTTCTCCATCTTTGTAACAGCAAGCAACAAATCAGAAGGATATCTCTCCTGTGACACGGCCACTGTGCTATTAAATATGGTTTTCGTGGTGATTGACCGAACAGGATGTTTGCATTGCAAAAGAAGTTTATCGTGAACGCCTGCTGCTTGTTTGCTGCGGTTTCTGTTTCCTACAGTACTTGATTTCTATCTAATCCTATTCTTCCTTCTGAAGCACGAAAGACAAAATGCCTGAGAACAAAAACCTTTATGTTCTATGTACACTGACAGGCCCAAATATTTGAGAATGGCCTTGCAAGTGAATAGGCCCATGAAGTTCATAAATCAAGTGCTACAGGTTCCTCTGATTTGGGCTACTTTTACCGTATCTGTTGCTTGTCACAATACATTGCACAGGACTGCAAGAGATCTTTCGTGAGATCCTTCGGCATTCTGGTGATTTTCTGCAGATGTTGGCATTCCAAGAACCACTGTCTTGATTGCCATCTTGATCAGTGCAGCCACTGCGTTGAGGGACGAGCTGGCCACATGACACTTTATATATTGCAGACTTTCACTCTTTGTACAGTATGCATGTTATTTTGATGTACAGGTGTACTGCAGTTGTGTAACAGACTGTGTTGTCTGATTTTTGATCCATAGAGACAAGATAAGGTCAACATTTTCTAGAGTGGACACTCGCTTTCAGCTTTGCATCCAGCCACTGCCTGTTACACAAGTAACTTGGACTTGAGAGCTACATGGGGTGGAGGATGCATACAGTGCTATAAATTGCTGGACATAGTCCTGTGATTTGCTTCATATTGAACATCAGGAAACATACAGTACTGTGCAAAAGTTTTAGGCAGGTGTGAAAAAATGCTGTAAAGTAAGAATGCTTTCAAAAATAGACATGTTAATAGATTATATTTATCAATTAACTAAATGCAAAGTGAGTGAACAGAAGAAAAATCTAAATCAAATCCATATTTGGTGTGACCACCCTTTGCCTTCAAAACAGCATCAAGCATCAATTCTTCTAGGTACACTTGCACACAGTTTTTGAAGGAACTCGGCAGGTAGGTTGGCCCAAACATCTTGGAGAACTAACCACAGTTCTTCTGTGGATTTAGGCAGCCTCAGTTGCTTCTCTCTCTTCATGTAATCCCAGACAGACTCAATGATGTTGAGATCAGGGCTCTGTGGGGGCCATGCCATCACTTCCAGGACTCCTTCTTGTTCTTTACGCTGAAGATAGTTCTTAATGACTTTCGCTGTATGTTTGGGGTCGTTGTCATGCTGCAGAATAAATTTGGGGCCAATCAGATGCCTCCCTGATGGTATTGCATGATGGACAAGTATCTGCCTGTACTTCTCAGCATTGAGGAGACCATTAATTCTGACCAAATCCCCAACTCCATTTGCAGAAATGCAGCCCCAAACTTGCAAGGAACATCCACCATGCTTCACTGTTGCCTGCAGACACTCATTCGTGTATGCTCTCCAGCCCTTCGGCGAACAAACTGCCTTCTGCTACAGCCAAATATTTCAAATTTTGACTCATCAGTCCAGAGCACCTGCTGCCATTTTTCTGCTCCTCATTTCCTGTGTTTTCGTGCATAGTTGAGTCGCTTGGCCTTGTTTCCACGTCGGAGGTATGGCTTTTTGGCCGCAAGTCTTCCATGAAGGCCACTTCTGACCAGACTTCTTCGGACAGTAGATGGGTGTACCAGGGTCCCACTGTTTTCTGCCAGTTCTGAGCTGATGGCACTGCTGGACATCTTCCGATTGCGAAGGGAAGTAAGCATGATGTGCCTTTCATCTGCTGCAGTAAGTTTCCTTGGCCGACCACTGCGTCTACGGTCCTCAACGTTGCCCATTTCTTTGTGCTTCTTCAAAAGAGCTTGGACAGCACATCTGGAAACCCCTGTCTGCCTTGAAATTTCTGCCTGGGAGAGACCTTGCTGATGCAATATAACTACCTTGTGTCTTGTTGCTGTGCTCAGTCTTGCCATGGTGTATGACTTTTGACAGTAAACTGTCTTCAGCAACCTCACCTTGTTAGCTGAGTTTGGCTGTTCCTCACCCAGTTTTATTCCTCCTACACAGCTGTTTCTGTTTCAGTTAATGATTGTGTTTCAACCTACATATTGAATTGATGATCATTAGCACCTGTTTGGTATAATTGTTTAATCATACACCTGACTATATGCCTACAAAATCCCTGACTTTGTGCAAGTGTACCTAGAAGAATTGATGCTGTTTTGAAGGCAAAGGGTGGTCACACCAAATATGGATTTGATGTAGATTTTTCTTCTGTTCACTCACTTTGCATTTAGTTAATTGATAAATATAATCTATTAACATGTCTATTTTTGAAAGCATTCTTACTTTACAGCATTTTTTCACACCCGCCTAAAACTTTTGCACAGTACTGTACATATAAAGTTACCATATGAATGCCTTATTTGAAGGTGCGCTCTAGCTAATGCCCAGAACAAACCTGTCTGCAAGCCCAGGGGAGGTTGTATAATCCGGATCCCTCCAGACTGATTAGTCTTAGACACAGAATTTCCTAATCATTCATCATTTAAGAAGCTTTATTCGCATGTGAATACTGGGCATTCAGACATTCGTTCTCTAATCAGATCCAGGCATTTCAGTGGAGAGTAGACCCCTTAAGATTGTACCGGAGAGTTTAATAGGATTGTGATACATGGATATTCTTTCATCAGCCTTGCTGAGTTGGATTAGTTTGGGGATGTTTATTTGGGGGTGTGTGGAACGTGTGCCTGCACTGATCATACAGTAGCTGAATCTGACGAGAGAAGGTAAGGTAAATGTTTTACATAATGCTTTCACTTCTCAGAATAGTGGGTATTCTGTACCTTTTACCAGTAAAAACTAAAGTTTTATTTTTGTATTTCCTCTTATAATGGCAGTTATAAACCTTGTATTTCCTCTTATAATGGCGGTTATAAACCGAACACACAATATTTTATGTATTGCACATTGATCTTGAACTGAATTTTTCATTTATTTTGCCATGCTTAAATGATAAAGCTCACTTCGTATTAACTGTTAGCAATCAGCTAACAAAAATTTATGCACTTGAAATTGTCATCCATCAGATCCCTACTACTCTTAAGTTGATCGTATGGTAGTGAAATGGGGCTAGGTTTGTTTAAAGGTACTTTTAAAGATTTTACTGTAGTAATGTTTAGCAGATTTGGTTTTCTTTTATTCTTTTTATTTTTCACATATATATATATATATATATATATATATATATATATATATATATATATATATATATATATATATATATATATATATATATATATATATACAGTACTGTGCAAAAGTTTTAGGCAGGTGTGAAAAAATGCTGTAAAGTAAGAATGCTTTCAAAAATAGACATGTTAATAGATTATATTTATCAATTAACTAAATGCAAAGTGAGTGAACAGAAGAAAAATCTAAATCAAATCCATATTTGGTGTGACCACCCTTTGCCTTCAAAACAGCATCAAGCATCAATTCTTCTAGGTACACTTGCACACAGTTTTTGAAGGAACTCGGCAGGTAGGTTGGCCCAAACATCTTGGAGAACTAACCACAGTTCTTCTGTGGATTTAGGCAGCCTCACTTGCTTCTCTCTCTTCATGTAATCCCAGACAGACTCGATGATGTTGAGATCAGGGCTCTGTGGGGGCCATACCATCACTTCCAGGACTCCTTGTTCTTCTTTACGCTGAAGATAGTTCTTAATGACTTTCGCTGTATGTTTGGGGTCGTTGTCATGCTGCAGAATAAATTTGGGGCCAAATCAGATGCCTCCCTGATGGTATTGCATGATGGATAAGTATCTGCCTGTACTTCTCAGCATTGAGGAGACCATTAATTCTGACCAAATCCCCAACTCCATTTGCAGAAATGCAGCCCCAAACTTGCAAGGAACCTCCACCATGCTTCACTGTTGCCTGCAGACACTCATTCGTTTTCTTCCTGTGCAGCAAACTGAGCATAACTCTCTAGTGCAGAGGATCTCTAGCCAATAGGAATTCATTTTACTTTGACTTGCTATCGTGATCAAGTAATATTTTAACACATTGATAAATGGTGACCATGTTGTCCTGTCTCTGTTGCACTTTCTTACAGAACAACCACGATTCAGCTGATGATGATGAGGGCTGAAAGCTCTTTTGCTGAGACCAGGATTCCTTCATGCCAGACTAATTTAATTCTGGGTTATTGAAGGACTGAGAACATCAGCAGAGATGTCAAAGAGAAGCCGTGGGAAGGGTGAAAAGCCTGAGGCGCTGATAGATGCCCTACAGTGTGCCAATGAGGAACTCAGGACTAAACTGACAGATATTCAGATTGAGTTCCAGCAAGAGAAAGGCAAGGTATGTGTCTCTCTTTTCTGTCTGTAGAGCAATCCACAGGAAATGCTCTTTTGTGTGTTTTAATTAATTATTCATTCCTTTATAATAAGGCTACAGGTTGAGTCTCTTTATTTTATAATGTCATTTAAGCAGCTTTGTTTCGCAGTACTCTCACTCAAACGGCTTTTTAAAATAAGAGACACCACACACGCAATTTATTCATTTATATTCTGGTACAAAACAGAGGTGACTGGTTGTGATGATTTCCTGGAGATTTAAACAGATTGTGAGTGAAAGTGCCTTGCTGTAGATAAAACCATCTCAGGCTGCATGTTCGACCATTTCAGGGGAGATGGCGATCCTGCAGTGGCTAAAAATACTGCAAGTGTGATCTAGAGGCTAGATACTGAGGTCTGTAGTCCTGAGACACCTTCCATCAAGAGGGTTGTTTAAGACCGCCATACCATGAGTGGGAAATTCTAGTTATACAATGGGGATTACCTTTTTTATGCAATGATTTAAAAATGTCCTGCACATTTTTCTAAATGTAAAATATCTACAGCGCATTCAGCATTCCTTAGTTTTGTGATTGCGTGCCAAAAAACAAACAAACATATTTAGTTTAACACACTCAAGACAGCAAGCAATTTCTTGTAGTAAAGAAAGTACAATGTCATGCTTCATAGAATAATCTTCTGCAGTATAATTTTATTATTATTGATTTGTGACTTATCACTTATTGAACACAACAGTATAACATTCATTTCATAGAACACACTCATTTCTGTGGATTCTGTTTAAGCTCAATTTCGTCTGAAGCTGTGTGGTTATAAAAGTGAATATTGCATCTGGTTGCAGTGAATCAATGATTTTTGTCTGGCTCATACATCTGCAAAGAGCCTGCTAAGCAGGGCAGAGTGCAGTGAAGATTTACAGTATTTAGCTGTTGAGGTATTAATCTGTTTTTAGCAATTTGCTTGTTTCCACGGATTGTTAACTAAGATGTTTCACCTTAGTGGCCTATATATGTCAGTTTTATTGAGCTGTGTTTTTTTGTAGTTAACTAGCTCCACTTTGTGTCTTATTGTATTGGTACTTAAAGCAGAACCTAAGACTTGGGGACTATGCTGTCTGGGAGTGGTTGTATTTTAGTACTTTAGCATAAAGTCACTGAATTTCAGATGACTTGATCACGGTCCAAGAGTGCACTCTGACTGCTCTGGCTCAGGAGGTACAGTAGGTTTTCAGAAGAGACAAAAAAGTCAAAGTAAGTGTGAAGTAGCTGCTTTTCACGAGTCTTATTTGTCACTCTCCGTTCATTCTCGAGTGAATGATGTCATAACTTCCCTGGTTTTACCAGGTAGAGTGATTGAGAAAGGGAGTGTGGGTAATCCACTGACACATGGAGAGACAAGGAAGTTGTCATTTGAAAGACAGACAAGGTGCTCCGGATTTATTACAAGGCAAAAAAGGTCCCAAATAATCATAAAAAGCTGAACCCACTTGAGGTTGCCACAAACAGGGTAATGCGGAATGGTCTTGCTGTGTTGATGTGTCGGCATCTCCCTTATATGGTGAGATGCTCTGCCGAGACACGCCCACCACTTAGTGAAGGAACCCTGTAAACAAACTCGGCTGCGAGCATTGCTTGGGCAGAGTGCCTGGCTCTCTAATTATTTTCAATAATTGACAAAAACCCACGAAAACAGAACAAACACACTTTTCCATGTGCAGGGCCTTAGCCCTGCCACAGCGATGTTGTATTCACATGATGGGGGGTAAGGTGAGTGAAACAGCAACATATATACATAAGTTCAACACTCAGCTCACAGCATTTCTTTTCAGCTTATGGTTTAGTTACTGTACGTCAGTGCCAAAGCAGTCTGCATGCTGACCTTAATCTGAAACATAAGGGTGTACAAATGTTTCTGCTTTGTTTGCTCCCCTCAGTATTTAAAATGTATGTTTTAAATGGAAACAGGCAAGTGCTGCATTTTTCAACTTGGCGATGTTATCAGCTGGTCCCAAGCAGGGACAGTTACATACTTTTAATATAGCATGTTACAATATACAAAAACATTTTAATTCCTGTAGAGGCTGATGGCTTATGCATGTCTTGGTATCCATTAATTTATATTTTCAAAGAGCTGCTTGCCTTGAATAATCATTTTTATGAATGGTTATGATTACGTAGAACTACTGTATTGATTTTAGCCTACAGGAAACTCGGTTTAAATGGACTGTTACCCCAAATTTATACCAAATGGATTGTAGCAAATGTGAATGAAACCATAGCTAATTTAGTAGGTCAGTGCTCATGTACAAACATGTACCCCAGATGTTTGCTGCTCAGGTTATTAAACCAGTGCTGACAGGATGTTGTGTCAGATTGGCTGCTATTTGTCTGAGGATAAATACACTCAGCACTTGTATCGCAAGTGTATCGGTTTGTCTTATGTGAATATATCTATCTTTGCCAACAATGTTGTGTAATAATTTTATGACTGGTTTGAATTACTTTCACCTTAAAGAATGTATATAGTAGTTTGGCAAATGCTTGTGAAATGAATGCTCAGAATACAAAATGACAAATATTTACAGTACCATGGCAACTGACTTTTTACATTGCATTGAACTCCTTGCACCTCAGGCTCTTCAGCACTCATGGCAAGTAATGAAGGAGGCTGAGGCTACTACATGCATGCATGCCATTTAAATTAGTTACGCCAGAACAGGAGGCTGTGTGGTCCAGTGGTTAAAGAAAAGGGCTTGTAACCTGGAGGTCCCCGGTTCAAATCCCACCTCAGCCACTGACTCATTGTGTGACCCTGAGCAAGTCACTTAACCTCCTTGTGCTCCGTCTTTCGGGTGAGACGTAGTTATAAGTGACTCTGCAGCTGATGCATAGTTCACACACCCTAGTCTCTGTAAGTCGCCTTGGATAAAGGCGTCTGTTAAATAAACAAATAAACAAATAAAATACAAACACAAGACTTCTACTGTACCTACAGTACCAGCACCTATTTATGCAAATTGAGGACCCACTCTCATATTTATACAGAAGAGCTTTCTATACAAAAGAAAGTGTAATTGCACTTATCACATGGTTAAATGTTATTGTTACTGTACTTGTACTACTTTAGCGTGAACACAACATGTGTGTGTGTGTGTGTGTGTGTGTGTGTGTGTGTGTATATATATATATATAAGAAAGTTTACAAACAAGAGAAGGCCATTCAGCCCATCTTGCTCGTTTGGTTGTTAGTAGCTTATTGATCCTAGAATCTCATCAAGCAGCTTCTTGAATTATCCCAGTTGTCAGCTTCAACAACATTTCTGGGGAGTTGGTTCCAGACCCTCACAATTCTCTTTGTAAAAAAGTGCCTCCTATTTTCTGTTCTGAATGCCCCTTTATCTAATCTCCATTTGTGATTCCTTTTTCAGGTCAAAAAAGTACCCTGGGTTGACATTGTCTAAACCTTTTAGGATTTTGAATGCGTAATCATATTAATCTTTTACTCGTAGTTTCATATTGCTTGAGTGTACAGCAAAAATAGCAATTTTGACTTCACTGTCCCAATACTTATGGAGGGCACTGGGTATGTATATGTGTGTGTGTCTATATATATATATATATATATATATATATATATATATATATATATATATATATATATATATATATATATATATATATATATTATTAGTCACCTCCAAAATTATTGGCACCCTTGATAAAGATGAGCAAAAAAGACAGTATAAAATAAATAATACCAGTACTGAGCTATATTGTAATTTTCCAACATGTGGAATATATTTGACTTTATTAGTGATTGAATGGAATCAACCAAAATTACACATTTCTCAAATTATAAATTTATTTCCAAAAAAATGAAGTGTCAATTATTGGCACCCTTGTTTTCAGTACTTTGTGCACCCTCCCCTTGCAAGGATAACGGCACTGAGTCTTTTTCTATAATGTTTAATGAGATTGGAGAACACATTGGGAGGGATCTTAGACCATTCCTCCATACAGAATCTTTCCAGATCCTTGATATCCTTCGGTCTGTGCTTATGGACTGCCCTCTTCAATTGAAACCACAGGTTTTCAATGGGGTTCAAGTCCGGAGACTGAGATGGCCATTGCAAAATGTTGATTTTGTGGTCAATTAACCATTTTTTTGTGGATTTTGATGTGTGCTTGGGGTCATTGTCTTGCTGGAAGATCCACTATGCTGGAAGATCCACAATGTCCTGGTACTGGGTAGAGTTCTTAGTGGATTTTGATGTGTGCTTGGGGTCATTGTCTTGCTGGAAGGTCCACCTTGCTGGAAGATCCACAGTGTCCTGGTACTGGGTAGAGTTCATGATGCCGTTGACCGTTAACAAGGGCCCTAGGACCAGTGGAAGCAAAACAGCCCCATAACATCAAAGATCCACAACCATATTTTACAGTATGTATGAGGTTCTTTTCTGCACATGCATCCTTATTTCGACGCCAAACCCACCGCTGGTGTGCGTGGCCAAAGAGCTCTATTTTCATCTCATCTGACCATAGCACCCGGTTCCAATCGAAGTGCCAATGTCGTTTAGCAAACTCCAGGTGCTTACGTTTGTTGGTTGCTCTCAATAAAGGCTTTTTTCTGGCAACCCTTCCAAATAGCCTGTTGGCATGGAGGTGGCGTCTAATTGTAGATTTGGAGACTTGGTGACCCCAAGATGCAACAAAGTTCTATAATTCTCCAACTGTGGCCCTTGGATTTCCCTTTGCCTCTCGAACCATCTGCCTCACTGTGCGTGTGGGAAAGATACACTTGTGTCCTCTACCAGGCAAGTTTACCACTGTAACAGTGTTTTTTAACTTCTTAATTATTGCCCTAATAGTGGTAAGTGGTATATTTAGTTTTTTAGCTATTGTTTTGTACCCATTGCCTGATTTATGAAGGTCAACAACCATTTGTCTCTTTTCATTTGTGCGTTCTTTGCCTTTCCCCATGGTGATGGATGACAAATGGATTTCATATGCGTGTTACCTCATTTTTATACCCCAGTGAAACAGGAAGCCATGGAAGGCCACAATACAGTTCCTTAAGACTGAGATGAACTTAAAGAAGTAGAACGTTAATGCAGATTTTGTTTGATTTTGTTCATAAGAATCTTTAGGGGTGCCAATAATTCTGATACCTATCTTTTTAAGAAAAAAATGTTATTGTAAATAAAAAAACTTTTCTCTGAGCAATTGTATTAGAATAAAAGAATATGGTTTTCCCATATATTTGAGCATAAAATATAGCTCATTACCTGTGTTGTTTATTTTATACATCCTTTTTTGCTCATGTTTATCAAGGGTGCCAATAATATTGGAGGTGACATACATATATATATATATATATATATATATATATATATATATATATATATATATATATATATATATATATAGTACTGTGCAAAAGTTTTAGGCAGGTGTGAAAAAATGCTGTAAAGTAAGAATGCTTTCAAAAATAAAAAAGACATGTTAATAGATTATATTTATCAATTAACTAAATGCAAAGTGAGTGAACAGAAGAAAAATCTAAATCAAATCCATATTTGGTGTGACCACCCTTTGCCTTCAAAACAGCATCAAGCATCAATTCTTCTAGGTACACTTGCACACAGTTTTTGAAGGAACTCGGCAGGTAGGTTGGCCCAAACATCTTGAAGAACTAACCACAGTTCTTCTGTGGATTTAGGCAGCCTCAGTTGCTTCTCTCTCTTCATGTAATCCCAGACAGACTCGATGATGTTGAGATCAGGGCTCTGTGGGGGCCATACCATCACTTCCAGGACTCCTTGTTCTTCTTTACGCTGAAGATAGTTCTTAATGACTTTCGCTGTATGTTTGGGGTCGTTGTCATGCTGCAGAATAAATTTGGGGCCAATCAGATGCCTCCCTGATGGTATTGCATGATGGATAAGTATCTGCCTGTACTTCACAGCATTGAGGAGACCATTAATTCTGACCAAATCCCCAACTCCATTTGCAGAAATGCAGCCCCAAACTTGCAAGGAACCTCCACCATGCTTCACTGTTGCCTGCAGACACTCATTCGTATGCGCTCTCCAGCCCTTCGGCGAACAAACTGCCTTCTGCTACAGCCAAATATTTCAAATTTTGACTCATCAGTCCAGAGCACCTGCTGCCATTTTTCTGCACCCCAGTTCCTGTGTTTTCGTGCATAGTTGAGTCGCTTGGCCTTGTTTCCACGTCGGAGGTATGGCTTTTAGCCGCAAGTCTTCCATGAAGGCCACTTCTGACCAGACTTCTCCGGACAGTAGATGGGTGTACCAGGGTCCCACTGTTTTCTGCCAGTTCTGAGCTGATGGCACTGCTGGACATCTTCCGATTGCAGGGAAGTAAGCATGATGTGTCTTTCATCTGCTGCAGTAAGTTTCCTTGGCCGACCACTGCGTCTCACGGTCCTCAACGTTGCCCGTTTCTTTGTGCTTCTTCAAAGAGCTTGGACAGCACATCTGGAAACCCTGTCTGCCTTGAAATTTCTGCCTGGGAGAGACCTTGCTGATGCAGTATAACTACCTTGTGTCTTGTTGCTGTGCTCAGTCTTGCCATGGTGTATGACTTTTGACAGTAAACTGTCTTCAGCAACCTCACCTTGTTAGCTGAGTTTGGCTGTTCCTCACCCAGTTTTATTCCTCCTACACAGCTGTTTCTGTTTCAGTTAATGATTGTGTTTCAACCTACATATTGAATTGATGATCATTAGCACCTGTTTGGTATAATTGTTTAATCATACACCTGACACTATGCCTACAAAATCCCTGACTTTGTGCAAGTGTACCTAGAAGAATTGATGCTTGATGCTGTTTTGAAGGCAAAGGGTGGTCACACCAAATGTGGATTTGATTTAGATTTAGATTTTTCTTCTGTTCACTCACTTTGCATTTAGTTAATTGATAAATATAATCTATTAACATGTCTATTTTTGAAAGCATTCTTACTTTACAGCATTTTTTCACACCTGCCTAAAACTTTTGCACAGTACTGTGTATATATATATATATATATATATATATATATGGTAGTGGACAAAAAAAATGGAAACACCAATGTAAAGTGGCTGCTTGCGCCCCAGGTTGAAATTTGCAGTCAATTGATCTGCAGTTGCACGCCTGTTTTGCCTTGCACTTGAATTAATGCACGGATATCACGATCTTGGAGTATGCGCTTCCGCCCACTGTTGCCCTTTGCTGATGGTGTCTTTCCCTCGGAGTTCCATGCCGACATCACCTTAGACACCGTTGCTCGTGAAACATCAGCAATTTGAGCTGTCTTGGTCACTGAAGCTCCTGCCAAATGCGCCCCAACAATCACCCCTCTTTCAAAGTCACTGAGGTCTCCTCTTGCAGCCATGCTAGCCATAATTATAGGCAGTCAGGCCTGTCCAGCATTTTTATACATTACCCTAAGCATGCTGGGATGTTATTTGCTTAATTAACACATGAGCTATACCTGTGTGGAAGCCCTTGCTTTAAATATACTTGGTGTCCCTCATTTACCCAGGTGTTTCCATTTTTTTGTCCACTACCTGCATATATATTTATTTAAGTTTTTAATAAATAGAGAAAATGTGCCAATGGTACAGTAACTTCTGTACAGTGTTTCAGCTAAAACAACAGATTTAAAGTAGAACAATGTCTTTGGAAAAGATTACAAGTGACTGGAAAAAAACCCTGCCATCACATGCATAAAAAAAAAAAAAAAATCATAAATATTATTCCAAATTAGTGTGACCGCTGATGAGATTTTTTCACTCACCATTCAGTTTTGGCAAACGGGTGACAATTCTTCCCCACAGGAAACGTGGAAAATATGAGTAACAAAAATATGGACGAAATACAGATGGTAAGCAGAAATATCTACAGCTAAAATCTGTGAAAGAATATTGTTGGAAGTCAACCACGTTGCATGCATTAATGGAATTGGAGGCTTGCTGTATTGCTCATAAAATACTAGATATTTATGAAAACTGGCAGACACATGCTGGTTTTAGTTTAGTTTTAGTTTAGTTTATTCACTTTGTGCCCACAGGGCCAGCACAGGTACATCAAATGCAACTGATTCATCATGTAAATGTGACCTTTCATTAACTCGAACTACCGCTGTGGAAACTGGGATATGTATTTCTTTGAAGAGTTTAATCACACCTTGCTTAGGACTACAATCACACAATTCACTGCAGAGATGATGCATGTCTAAGGAAACTAAGGAAAGTGAGAAAAGATATTCTTTCATATTAAATGGATAAAAGGTAAGACAAATAATCATTGGTTCATTGGTTTGATCACAACAGGTTCTGTATTAAATAACAGAATGTTATTGACTGATACTCAGTATTTAACCTTTTATTCCATTCAGTTCATATCCAACAACTTCAGATTTCTTAAAGGTACAGTCGGCACCGATTTATCGGGACTGCTTGGGAGAAGGAAAAATATCCTGAATAAGCGACTGTCCCAATTAAACGAGAGGCACTTGAGACGACCTTAGTCACACTTTTTTGATTCTTAATGAAAAGAAAACGAATGAAATAACATCACATTATGATTAAATGTTAAATACATCATTTAAAATGAGTCCATGTTTTTTTTTTTTTTTTTCCTAAACAAAATTAATCGCACCTGCGATGTTGTCACGCCATCTTTCTTTGCAACAGCAGCCTGAGAAACCACAGGAGACTCCTCCTTCTTCAAGAGCTAACATGGTTTAAGCAATTTAGGCAAGTCACAGCGTAATCACCTCACTGCACTGTGCTATGCGACCTGTCTTGATCTGAAAAGCGATCTCCGTTAATCATTTGAAAATACAGTATCCCAATTAAACAAAGTGACATCCAAATAAATTACATAAATAGCATTGGGAAGAACCGTCTCCCAGAATTGTATCCCATTGAAGCAGCAATCCCAATTTTATCAGTATCCCGATTAGGCAGCTCCGACTGTAATTACGCAGAAAATACGATTTTCATCACACCCCTAGCAGGCACCATTGTTATTTGTTTTTAAGGAGACCCTTTTCTTTAAGGTTATTGTGGGAGCGGTAATTATTTGTTTTTCTAGTAACTGAATTGTTTCTGTATGTAATTTGCTTATTTACTGGTTTATATTTGTTCCATGATAAATGGTAGGCTAAAGCTTATGCAGCCATGAGTGGTGATTTGCTTAGAGCTGATATTTTGTTGTTGTTTTATGATATAAGTCTGTAAAAGGTTTTTGTTTTGTTGGCACTCATTCTTGTCTGCATTAAAACATTGCTTTCTGTTGGTGTCTGCAATAAGGGCAGTATGCACAGTAGCGCTAAACCCTATGGGTTGTACAATACACCTAAGGGTTAACAAATTTCAATTTATCAAGGAAGCAAAAGAACATGATCTTTCACAATATCCAGTGCTCAGAGAGTTTGACACTATTGTAGTGACATTTTAAGATACAGATATCATATTTTTGTTTCCTGATGATGGATACCATACTGTGCTGGTGAAGGTGAATTTAATCTCAACAGTGTGGTCTTCATTTATCCCCCACATGCATTTGCATAAATCGCAGACTTAGGCATTTTATCATTTTACTTAGATTCTCCCTTTTTTTGTCTTGGCAGTGCTAATTTTTGTGTTGTAGTATGTTACACTAACACTTCCTAGGTAATTTTGCCAGGAAAATTAAACACTCTCCATTCCTTTCCTGCTGTTGACAAATCAACTGCCTTCCCTAATTTTATACCCTCATTACAACTTGAAAGGATATAAAAATGGTAAGTTTATTTTTAGTATGACAAAAATGTAATTTGTTTTAAACTGTTGAAAGTACCCATTTTAAAGTTTGTATTTTTACTTTTTTAAAGAAATGAAAACTCTGTGAACGCCAGTTCCATTGAAATAACTGAAAATATTAATGCAGTTAAGAAGGGAGTCGAGTAAGATCTCCAGTTTATTAGCACCAATAAATGTATATGCCATATGAATTAAACAGCTGCAAATGTTTTCATTTGTGTTACAAGAATCACTCACTGCAGCAAAACAAGCATCTCTATTTGTTTCACAAACTTTTAACATTGCAGATATAATAATAATTGATTTTGGTGTTTACTAAAGTAAACTGACTTTTGGAATATACCTTTTGATTGTGTAAGCATCATGTAAGGAGAGTAGAAAGGGCATTTAGTTGTAATGCCCCTGGATTGTGGAACTCCTTGCCTTTTCTATTAGAGACGCTGTTTTGGTCAATATTAAGTCAAGATTAAAGACTTATTTTTAAGATACTGTGGTATGAAAAAAAAAAAATGAAATGTGATGACACACATTCTAGTGTGTTTTTATCCTTGACGGGGATATGTATTTTTTATTTTTTATATATAACTTCTCCAGGTAGCCAAGCTGAGGGAGAAGCTGCAGGAGGCCAAGCAAAGCCGAGAGCTGGAGCAGCACAAGCACACGGTCCTGGTGACGGACTTAAAGGCCAAACTCCACGAGGAGAAGATGAAGGACCTGCAGGCAGTGCGGGAGGTCCTGATCAAGCAGCACGAACAGGAGCTGAACCGCATCATCAAGGTCCGGGACAGCGAGCTCCACCGCATGCAGTCCCTGGTCAACGTGCTGCGGGACGGGGCTGCCGACAAGGTGAAGACGGCCCTGCTGAGCGAGGCACGGGAGGAGGCCCGTCGCACCTTCGACAGCGAGCGCACCAAACTGCAGCAGGAGAACCTGGAACTGAGGTCGGCCAAGAAGCAGATGGAGGAGACTTTGAATAACATCATGCAGGCAGATAAAGCCAAGGCTGCCGACCTGAGGACGGCCTACCAGTCACATCAGGAGGAGACGAACCGGATAAAGCGGGACTGTGAGAGGGAAATACGCCGGCTGGTGAGTTAATCTGTCAGTAGAATTTCAACCCTGAACTGAAGCATTCATTTGCCATCTCCGTGTCCTATAGTGACTACCAGCTAGGGCTGGGACGATAGTGTTTTTTTTACTATCTATGCATCGTTTTTTCATAACGCAAAAGAAACGTGTAAATAATAAGTACATATATTTTCATCAAATCTAATCACAAAAAGTAAACGTTTCTCCATTTGAACTTAAAACTACGTATTTCTAATTATTTATGATAATCACACTAATAAAACATTAAAAATATTACAGTGTTACCTTAAGATGTCTTGACAGCAACCGGATTAGAGAAATACAAGAATTTAACTATTTAATCCAATGTAACAAAGTCTGTGCTCTCTCCAGAGCTTATTTTCTGTTTTTATTCAGAAATATTATGGCTTCCACATTCTCCGGTTTCAAAGAAGAACGGAGTTTGTTCACAAGCATCCCTGCTCTGCTGAACACACGCTCACTCGGGACCGATGTTGCAGGGATACTTAACATGCTCTTTGCCAAGTCTGCTAGGTTGGGAAAGTGTGACTGGTTATTTTTCCACCAAATCAGGGGATCTTCGCTGATGTTTAATGGAGTTTCAGAAGCATAAATCGTCATTGCTTGTTGGATTAATGTTTCCTTGGAAGTAGAGTGTGTTTCTTGCTGTCCACAAAGTAACAATTCCATTGCTTGTTTGGTCTTTGATTTCTTTTTAACAGGTAAGTCCTCTGTGCTGCATTTTCGAGGTTGTCCTCAACCAGCCTCACTAGTTTGGAAGACAGTACTTCAGACACACAGGCTTTGGCCTGTTCGGATAGGAAATCCATATGGCGAAATTGGGGGTCAGGAAATGATGCAAAAAGCAGTGCCATAACCTCATTACTTGGGTCATTCGCGGAGACAAATTACACACTAGCTTATCTCTCAAACTGTGTAACTGGAATTAACAAATCAGTTCCCCTTCATCAGGAACTTCAGTCAGTCAGTGTTTTATCCTTGTTGCAAGTGGGTACAAAGAACTAGCCGTAATGTTTTTCTCTGCACTCAAAAGTACTGCAGCCAGTTCGAATGGCTGTGGTAGAGGTAGAATTTCAGCCATTAGCTTCCACTGCTCAGCCATGAGATCTAAAGTAGCTGTGTCAGACTTTTTGGTCAAATCTGGGTTTGACTAATCACCCCTGATACAAAAATAATTAAATCGGTGGATAGCCAATAGACACTGGAAAACACTGTAAAAACTGTGGAAATGGTTAATCTATTCATGTTGACTTTACCCTTTTCACATTTAAAAAAATGAAACCTACTACAAAAATAATAATAAATACATTTCCCAGTGCTGCTGGGCAATGTTCCGCCTTCCTGACTTGTATCTATCAATGATTTGTTCTGAATACTTTGAACCCGCCCCAACTACTGAGTGATAGCACATTCCTACATTTCTATTGGAGACTCCGCTTGCAAGATTTAAAATGAGATTACAATCAGGATGGAGGCTTGTTAGCGGGATTTAAAGCTGTGTTACAGTTAAGACACAAAAATGCGTACACACAAAAACCCCAGAAGAATGTGCCTGTGACCATAGGGATTTCGTTGTGGAAGACAGCAAAGGAAAGAAGGTACACATGAAGTGTGCAAGTACTGTGGAGTTACTATACATATTTTGACACACACACACACACAAAAAAAAAAAAACGTGCAAGCATTTTGGAAAGTAACCGAAAACACTAATTTCATACAGTATATCAAAACGAAAGCCCGAAAAAACAGATTTACATAAAACTCGAAAATAGCTAAAAAAATAAGCACCGACAAATACAATTAATAAAACCCGAAAAACAGAATCCCTACATATATTAAACCGTGTTCCACCTTGTTTGTATGTCCTGTATTAACTTGAGTGGTGCTGTTTCTGTGTTCAGCATTTCTGTCTGTTTCCTATTTAAAGCGCTTGTTGCCATCTCACTCTTTTTAAAATGTGCAGCCAGTCTCCTTGCTGCTGCCACTAATGTATGGACTTGTCGTACATCCTCCATGCTTTTCTGAATGCAGAGATTTATACTGTGCCCTGCACACTTGTCACGCTACCAAAAAGTAACACAGCACACTCGCAGAAAGCAAAGACATTGCTCTGCACACGTTGGCTGCGTTGTCATGAACACAAGCTTTTACTTTTGTAGCCACTTCAAACTCTGTGTTTATCTGACTGATCGCTTATGCTAAATTCACAGCTGAGTGTCTGTCGTGTAATTTTTGTGTCACTAATACTTTTGACTCGAGTTCCCAATTTTGCTTACTGTAATAGCAGATGACTGTTAATAATGCTTCTTGCGCCATGCTTGTCCATACATCGATAGTGATGGGCATTGAATTACACTCCTGACTTAAATCCTGTCTAAACTTTTCCTTTGCATGTTCGTGATCCGGAGTAATGAATTTGGAGATTGTCTTTCGATTTTTAAGCGCAGCTTCCTCTACTATACTAACAGGTCTGATATCTTGAGTGACAGCATCCACCGGCCTACCTCTAGTCTCTTCTCTAGGTTTTTTTTGTCACGCTTACTCTGAAAACGTACGTGCGACGTAGAGGGCGGGGAGGTTTTTATTATTATTATTTAAAGGAACCAAAGGAAAGGCAAGGAATAAAAGTGTAGATTTAAATTTTGCCGGTCCTATTGATGAACTGATAGATGCGTTTTTGTTTTTTTCCCAACCATCGATGGTTATTCCAACGATTCGATGCATTGTCCCAGCCCTCCCTGAGCGTGCTGATAGTTTAAGTCAACATCAGGGTTGATTTTATATTAGGTTTAAAATACACACAACATGCACCAAGCTAAAAGCAAAGACCTGCAAACACAGAAGGCTGAATTCAGAACAGTTTCTCCTATTAAAGATCAGCGATTTATCAAAGTTTATTATCTTGTTAATGCTGCTTTTTAGTTTTAGTTTCATGCAAGTTTTTTTTTTTTATCATTTCAAAGCTCTGCTTGTACTTTGCAGAAAAAAACAATTTTCTTTAATTCGTATTACATTTTAACTCTTAACTGTGAGCTTAATACTGCCACATTTCTACATAAGCAAATACTATGAGCCGTGAACAGGCAGCTGTTCCTTTGCTTCAAGAAGATAGTAGAGCAGGTGTTGTGTACCCACTCTGCTGCCCGGCAGTGTCTGCTCTAGGCAGTGCAGCATCTGACAGGGGAGCCAGTCTCTGCTTCCGTGAAGAGTGAAACTGAAAAGTCCTGTATCTATTAGGGTTGGAACAATAATCGATAATATTGTTAATCACAATAATGTTTTTGCAGCGATAATTTTATCGTGTTGAAAAATTATCGATAATCATAATTCTCGTACGTGACACAGCGGTGTGTATTACTTACTTTGTAATCCCTGGGTTGGTCCCGAAATAATAGTCCCATTTTTATTGTACACCCACACGAAACACACAACACAAACACAAGTCCGTTTGTGTGTGAATTAGTGCTCGTGGTGCAAATACAGTTATTTGTGATACAAGTGCAGTGCTGTTCCGGGTTTGTGCTGGCCTCTGGCGACAGCTCCGGAACATGTTAGCTGTCTAGTGATAGCATACAACAAATAGACAAAACAAACAAACACTCATGATGCGGATACACGAAACACAGGTCCTTCCGGGTTCTTTTTCATAAACAAAAATGAAGGAACAGATTGCGTCGCTCCGTCCCCTACTTATACCGTCACTCATGACCCCTTGGTAAACGATTGCAGCCGCTCCTCCAATCCGCGGCTGCCACATCATTTCCCTTCCGGGTCGATGAGTTAATGTACCGAAGCTCCGCCCCTTTTCTAAATGACCGACTTCCTTTTAACCCTAGGAACGAAGTGTCAGGCCAAGCATTCCAGGGTACTCTGTTCCCGTTACTTAGCACCCTCACAGGTCGGGAGGGAGATTTACCACCAAGAATCATTGTCTTTCTGTCACAGTAACCTTTCTTATGTTCTTATTTAGAACTGCCGCTATTTAGATATTTAAAATAGACCACAGTGTCTTTTTAAATGGTGTGTTTTAGGAAAATAAATGGAACGGTATCTCAAACACTAAATGTTTGCTTTTAATCCAGTATTACTATGTAAATGCAGACTTAAAATTCTCAAGAGACTTGCATTTAATTAAACTTGCAAAAGGGATCCGCAATTGCAAATGGCAAATAAATCTTGCTGTGCAAGACAGATCATGCTTGTCAAAGCTTTCTCCCGAGAGTGGCAGCTGCAGTAAAGTTTAGAACAAGGTTAAGTTGGCTGACATACATGTAAGCCTACAGAAATTATTCTCTTAACTCCCTGTACATCATCCACTGATTCAGACAGTTTTTGAATACAGTGCTTTAACCAGATTGCTGCTGTAGAAGATGCAGAACTGTACACAGACCTCCATTAAGTCAAATTGGCCTACCGATTAAAGAAAGTAGCCCACACCCTTTCAATCTGTCCTGGGGGAGTAGTTGAATAAATCCATAACATTTAATTATATGAAGCTGTTACAATCCAAGTCAAATTGAATAAACTTTGTGTCATCTGTCAGTGCAATTATTACAATACTACAAACCTCAAGAACAATGCAGTTTTTGTGTGTGTTTTTGTGTGTATAAACATAGACGATACTCCAAGAAAGTGCTTGGAGTACTGTAGTTATTCCACTAATGAGAGTAACCAACGAGCCCTCAATGGCAGAGAGTGGGGTTGTCTACGAACATTCTCCTGAGTAAAGTAAACACAACACTTGAAGACCATTTTAACCAGTATTCTATTCTTCTAATGTGCAAATGTATGAAACATTTGTGATGTAGATTCTAAAATTAGATCAGTTTAAAAAAAAAAATAATGATAATAATAATCTGAACTCTGTTGCGTTGAATATATATAAAAAAAAAAAAAGTATTTAAATGCGAGAACTCCAGTGCTTGTATAAATAATGAGGTGCACTATCATGTGATGGTGTTTTTAGTGATTATTTTTCAGCCATTTGTAGAAAAGTAAATATTTTGTTTTACAATGTTACTACATCTGTAGATTATTCCAAGATATGAATAAGCCAAAGACCAAGTTTAGTGCTAACTTCGCTGCTAATAGCACTTATATGTTTATCTATCCTGAAAATCCATTTTGAAGAAGTCTCACTTTCATTTCTAGTCTTTCTGATTTTAAAAACCTGCATTGGATCCCTTTTCAACAATTAAGCTGCTTGCTTCCACAGGTTGAAAGAGTGACTATTACAGTTTTAAAAAGGTCTTTATATAGACCAGATGCATGGTAATGTGCAAATAATAAGTTTGAATTTTAAATAAGCCATGCAGAAATTAATGGAACAGTTTGATTAAACTGGAATGTATAGTATCTTAAAGCTGCTGGAAATTTTGAGGCTGTGTGGTCCAGTGGTTGAAGTCCAGGGTTTGTAACCAGAAGGTCACCAGTTCAAATCCCACCTCTGCCACTCACTGACTCACTGTGTGACCCTGTGTCACTGTGAGGAACACCTCCTTGTGTTCCTTCCTGAGGATTAGATTTAAATCAATGTCCTATTGTAAGTGACTCTGCATATAATGCACAGTTCACAGCCTACCTCTGTAAAGCGCTTTGAGATGGTGGTCCACTATGAAAGGCGCTATAGAAAAATAGATTTATTATTATTATTATTATTATTATTATTATTATTATTATTATTAAAGGGATACATATGTCACTGTACATATGTCACGCTTTAAAGGTCTAGAGAACTGCTTTTCCAGTTGTTCTTGTTCCAGTTGTGAAATCTAAAGGAAGAGATGTGCCTTTATTATGCACAAGACATACATCATTGTGTAATATTGTACAGCAGAGAATAAGAGGAATAATGTTAGAAGTATATTTTTGGTTAAAGATGCTAATTGCAAAATACATACCGTATGTGTTCGACTACTGGTACTACTACAGATATGTAATGTTGTAACTGTGTTTAAGGTTTTGCAGTACCCTAGCACTTTATGTTTATAATAAACCCTGTAAAACAATGTTCATGCAGCCTTCTACACATAACAAGGGAAGGGATTTCAGAAGTAGGTTATTTTCCCCTTAGCCTCACAGCTTCCAGTCTGGAGTTCCATGAAACACATTCCTTCCGGCAGTAAATCGGAAATAATTTCAATATTATTGGATAATAGGGAATATGATTTTATTTTTTTCAAAGCCAGTGCAAGCGCTCTGTTTCTATGGTTACCGTAGCCTGTTATGTTTTTTTTTTTTTTTTTTTTACGTTTTCAGAGTAGTGTCAAAAAGGAGACAAAGGTAACTGTGGATGATGGAAAAAATGAATGTTTACTGACACAATATTGAGCAGCATTACTTTAGGATTTAAACTGAGGGGGTAAGTTGATGAAATATAAGACGTGATATTTGAAAAACATGGTTCTTTTCAGTTGAAAGTGAGAGACATCTTTTGTGTGTGATGTAGGACAGCTAATGTATATTTAATGTCATACTGATTTTTTTTTTTTTGGGGATAAAAGCCTAAGGGATCATCTTATTGGCCTCTGCTCTGAATACATTTTACATGCATCCTCAGGTTCTGTGTGATACAATTTAAAACCAGGATTAAGATTAAATTAGCACAACAATGCCAGTGGAATGTATTGTGCATGCATGCAGTAGTCTATTGCATTTCCTTTCTTTATATTAAACAATACATTCAGATTATGGCAGCTTTGCACTCAGCTGCACCTCCTCACTGCAGATGCTGACAGGACTGACACTGTGAACTTGCTAATTATTTGTTAATTAATTTATAACCTTTAATGGAAATGGGCTTCAAGGCTTGAATGAAGAAAATACTTGAACAAAACTAGACACAGAATGACCTACTTTGAAATGGATATCCTATAGTGGGATTTGCAAATATCAAGACTGTGGGATTCATGGAGTACAATGCTGTGGGATTCATGGAGTACAGCTGTGCAGGACTTGTGTATAATGAAAACCTTTTGCCAGAAGTTAACAAGCTATTTATCCAGTTAGGAAATGGTGACAGTTTAGTTTCTACCGCTGCTGTTGATATACGACTCACCTGAGAATAATAAAGAAAAAGACACTTGGGGTGAGGAGGGAAATCTCAGACGACCGTAATGTTCACACAGTGGATCACTGACATGGAAATCTGAGAACACCTTGAACTTAAAAAAGAATTAAAGGAAATAAAATTAAAAAAAACAAAAAAAAAAACTTTGCTGTATTGGAAATACTAATTCAGCTAAGGATTTGAGGTAAGCTCATTTAAAAAACAATGAGCCCTCCTTCTGCTAAGAAATCCTTTAAGAATTTGGGGAATACAAATCCACGTGCTGGGAAATTCTTTGTTCACAGTAGCAATGACTGGGAAATGCTAAGGCTGTTCCTTAACTACAGTATCTGAGACTTCCACTGTTGGAGCAGCATGTTTGTTGTCTCTACAGTTTTGTAGGTTATTCCCCATTTACTGTTGGTAATTTGTTTTTGTTTTATTTGTGTGTGTTTTATTATAAAAGAAGTTGTTCTTCAGAGGTTCAGTTCAAGTTGGCTGTGAGACTGCCATGGTGCATTTCCTCAGCTTGGGAACCCCGTTGAGAGCATAGTGACCTCCAGTTACAGTACTAATGACTATCAGAGCTGCAGCACAGCGTGATCTATCTAGAGCTCTGTAGACATGCTGTATGTTGTGCATTGAGTGTTTAAGGGACTGGGGGTCTGTCAGTGTTGTATTGTTTGCCAGTACTTGCTTGTGTACCTGCAGGCGTGCTTTTGCCAGTAATGTGGCTCGATTAGAAGAAGGATCCAGGTTTGCTGTCCGGCTCCAGCAGCCTCTGCTCCAGAAAAAGAATTTCCTGCAGACAGAGGTGCAATGTATGAGCTAAACAAGGGTGCCGTTTCAACCTAAGAAGTTGGCAGAACATTCAACATTGGCACCACTGCCAGTAACAGCACATACGACTTGCTTTAAATCATAGGAGTCAAAAACGCTTTGCACTGAGAAGGCAATGTTTTCCCCAGTATGGGCTTCATCAGCAGGAATGCAGCCAATGCATTTTGCAATCAAATTCCACTTCTGGTCAACAAAGTGGCACGTTACTGCTAGAAATTGCTTCTGATTTTTGGTACAGGTCCACAGATGGCAACATGTGATGCAGACATTAGTTCTTGCTTTAAAGTAGCTACAATGCCTGAGTATGTATTGCTCAACAGTCTTCCTTGAAAGTGTCTTTCATGAGGGGGGTAGGTAGCCTGGACAAAGCAGATTCAGGATCTTTCTGAAAAGATCAAAGGTTATGTCAATAATTTTACTATTACAAATAATCATGAAATTGATGCTTTAGAATTTTATAACTTTGGTTAAAAAATATTAGTTGTTGCTCAAAATCAAAATCCTCGGCAGTGCGAAATGGTTGAAGATCAAGAGCAATCCACTCCACTCCAGTACAGTATAACGTTGCATATCCGACCTCATGTGGACTGGGGTATAGGCGGATATGTAAAAAAGACGGATTTGCGAACATCTGTAGAAAAAGAAATAGGTTAGTGAACAAAAACAACACGGAAACTGCTTTAAACATGGGGACATTTTTTGCTTTAAAAATAAACAAACGTAAACAAGATTAACTAGGCTACAAATACAGTGTTGCTATGTGGTTTGCTATAAGCCATCTCCATGCAAAGCTTTAAAAAAACAAAAAAACAAACAAAACAAACGGTAAATGTACAGTAACTTGCAACTGATGGCTTCTTTCTTAACTCTAGAAGTCCCTGCCTCCCTGGTTCTGCTTTCTTAATATCTCTGTCACGGTACTTTGTGCTCTTTCTTGATATTGCCAACAGCCAATAAGCAGCTCGGTTTGAATATTGCTTCAGCTATTTTAAACAAACGGCTGGTAAGCATTGCGTTTATGAAGCTTGCTTTGTTTAATTCAAATGCATTTAAAAGCTACAACAACACGCTGTCAATATCTGCAAGCGTGCGATCCATCATATAAACACATTGCACAAAAAAAAAACTTTCTCAACTGGTGTATTGAAACGTCACTGCTACACGCACAGCCCACCTCTCTTAAAGGGGAACGCACAAACAGGCTGATTGCTATAAGGCTTTCTTTCTGTTTCCATCGCAGAAGCTGCATTTGCTGCCAATGCCATTACTTTCGTAGCCTACTTCTAATATTTATTTATTTATTTATTTATTTATTTATTTAGCGAGGTGGTTAATTGAGCAGAGCGGTTATATGACAGTCGGATATGCGACGTTCCACTGTATAGCGTTGTCAACATTTTGCTGTTTTTCTGATGTAACTTTGGAACTTCCAGATGACATTCCAAAAAAAGTATTTTTTATATACAGTAAGTAGGATTAATTAGCGATTTGGATTTTAGCATTGTTTGAATAATTAGACTGCATAACATTTCTGTAACAATGCAATTAATGCTCCCCTCTATTCAAAACAGACCATTATCATACCTCCGATGTTATTCTTTTTTCATATTGCTTCACTGTTTTTATACATTTATTTATAAGTAGGGCTTAATTTAGTAATTTATTTGATTTAATGTAGTTTTTATCTGTCCTACAGCTTAATGGGCTTTTAAATAGGCCAATCCTTCATTTTCCACATACAAACGAGATCGCAACATGTTAATAAGTGACTAATCTTTATTAAAGCTATAATGAAAAATAAAGTGTTTTGCTGGACACATTATACAATCGTTATGACAAGTAACTACTTCAATTAATAAAGATGAGTCACTTTGGCATTTAAATGAAAAAGACTTACGATTTAAAAGACCATTCAGTGGTTTCACAGTAAACAAAACGTAAATTAATCCAATTTTATTATTAACGCGTTTCTCAGTTGTGATTGAGATTACACAAATGGATTAACAGGTATCAATTGCATTTGAGGAGAGTAGAAAAGATAATGTAAAAGACCTACTTATAGACATAGGTAATTTTATAGAAAGCTATTTATTCTAAAATGCTCAGAGCCCTTGCAGCTATGCGCTTCCCCCAGGATGACCGACAAGATTAGCTGAGGTTGCTGTTTTTTCTTTCTTTTTTGCCCCTGAAGTATTTTGCTGTAAACACTTCAGTGATGTTTTTCCAGGTACCTTTTCTGCTTGAATGTTTCACACCAAGTGTCTCGTGGCACAACTTGCACAGCGTTTCACCCTGTTGAAAACAACTGGCTCACCTGTGGCTCAGCCATGTTGGTATTGGAGAGTGCTGAAATGGTACTGTAAGCAAACAGACTGTTTGGTTACAAACAGTCTGCCACCTCAAGTGTTAGTCTCTTTTCAGAAAAGAACACAAGTGTAGCTCTCGCAAGTCTGCATGCTTTGCAAACTGCGACTCATCCTATTCCATGTTCTCCACCAATCATAAACAAGTAAGATGATCACTAGACCCTGGGGTCAAGAAAAGGTTAGATGACATTATATTGGATTGGCTCTGTCTAGTAGAGGAGAATAAGAACATAAAGTTTACAAACGAGAGGAGGCCATTCAGCCCATCTTGCTTGTTTGGTTGTTAGCAGCTTATTGATCCCAGAATCTCATCAAGCAGCTTCTTGAAGGATCCCAGGGTGTCAGCTTCAACAACAGTAGAATGTGTGCAGATCTAAATTAGAGGGGAAGGACCAGTAGCATATGCGGCGAGAGTTTTTTTATTATTTATTTATTTTTTTCAAATAGTATTTGGGTGCATGTTTATATATTTGTGTACATTTCAGTATTTAAGTTACCATGTAAAAAATATATTAGTGAAAGTGAAATGTATATATTTCAGAGGGTGTGTACTGGAACAACAGAGATTCTTTCATCAAGCAGAAAGGTCAATTACATAAGCGAATATTGTATTTACGTTTTTTTTTTTTTTTAAAGATACTAACATCCAGTAAGTCAATTTCATTGATTGATACTAACATTCGACGTCTTTACCAGGGATTAAGGCCCGTATTGACCAATCAGGTTTCAGGAAATCCCCTATCCGTATTGTTAATTATATAATTTAAAAGCACTCGCCGGCAAAACTAAAAGTCGTCGCCTATGACCAGTAGTAGAATTAGAATCTGTTAAAGCACAATTGCATTTTATCCTTCAAATATATTTATTTCCAGATTAAATCTATAACATTTTTAAAATATATTTAATTGAATTCATGTGTCATTTAGGCTACTGTGCTGCTTGTCAGAGAAAGTAGTACAATTAAAAATGTAGTTGCATGAATTCAAAAGATAGGAAGCACAGCTCAGAAAGCGGGACAGCTTCGCTCAGGCTCCAGGCCTCAGAGCTGGCTCTGTGCTCCAGAGCTGGAGCATGGCCAACCCTAGTTCCAAGGCAGGTCAAGGCATATTAAAATGGTTTGATGCTTTATCATGTATGTCAGCTAAATGGTTGCATTTGTTTTTCTTTACTGTTTTTTTGTTGTTGGTGGTGGTGTTGTTGTTGTTTAATTTGTAAACAGGTTTTAGTTTTTCACTATAACAAGGAGAAGTTGATATAAAAAATGGATGATGAAACAAGTGCAATCGCAGACGCAGTGGTTAAAGACAAACGCGTCTGCCGCGTAGGGCGTGGCTTCTCCAAAAGTGAGATTCTGATCAAAATAAAAACCCAGCGCAAGCGCGTTTAGTGGCGCAGTGACGGCGCCCAGCCAATCAATGCTGAGTAGGTTGTGGAATCTGCTATCCAATCAGGGCCAGGCAACAATCCCTTTGAGACAGAATGTGCTTGCGTCACTGCAAGGCTCCATTTTGAATGTAGAAGTGGCGATCATGTCAAGCAGCAGCAGCACAAAGAAATAAAAAAACAGCAAGTGGTCGGTCACTCGCCGAGAGAATACCTAAACCATGCTTCACGACACAGGAGATTGCTATATTAACAGAAGAGGTAGAGTCACGTAGGGCAATCATTTATTATTTATAATAATTATACAAGGTACATTATTTCATGGCACTGACATTACTACATGTGTAAAATACTTACTACCCTCCCTGATCTGTCTACCAGTAGCAGCAGCTGTTTCACTTTATAGCGGGACATGACGTGCTGCATCACGTTCCCTCTGTGCTTGTAATGTACTGGAGTTTCAATATAACCATGGCTTTAATTCTCATGGATTATTTCCCTGAGCCCAACCCCCCCTAACATTATTATTATTATTATTATTTTTGCATTTGTGTACTTGATTTTAAGATATCATTAGGTCCTAACATTTATTAGCAAAATAAATAAAATAAAAAGTTTTAGTAATTAAAAATAATCTAGTTATCTGCAGTATGTGTTAATCCTGATCGTGCTGTTCTTTATTTGCTATACTAAATTTAAATAAATAGATAGGACAGCGAGGAAGCAGAATATTTTACATTGACAGACAACATTCAGAGGGTGTGTGCACTACAAGAACGGAGACTTTCTTTCAACAAGCAGGCAAAAGGTAAAATACACAAATACTATATTTACATATTTTCGGGCGGATTGATTTGGAACAGTGATTAAACATAGCTTGAAAGATAACATTCCAGGTCCTTCATCAGAGATGTAAGCCCTCGTATTGACCAATCAGGTTAAAGGAAATCTCCATTTTCTAATTCGTTATAATGTTTCAAACTAGTTTAAACTCATACATTGTCAGGCAGCGAAACCGATATCTTGTTTCAGGTCTGCCGATAGTGACTTATTTCAATCACGTAAACTAAGCAAATACATTGTGTCAAGTTTACAAAGTAGTTTACTCGTTTAAAGTTGCACACGATACACGCACACACACACTGCACTAGCAAACAACCAGGGAAAGAAAGGACAGACATACAGATACAGAAGCGGCGCTCCTGTTATGCTGCTCTCCATATACTGTACGTAAATATTTTCACATGTAATAACTGCCATGAAAATAAATTGCTACAGTCCTCGTGAAAATAAATGTAGTATTCCATTGTATCTACAAAATAAGATATTTTTTTGCGCCACGGAATCGGGGGTAAACGCTGTTTGCGCTTGCTCTCGCAATTTGCGCTGTGATCAGAATGCAGCCCCAACTGTCAAGACAAATGGAACTGAAAGGGCAGAAAATAGTGATAGAAAAAGATTCACAGATACGCTCAATTACATTAATGTATTTAATTAATTTCAAAAAATGACTTTTCTTTTTCAGTTTATCAATATCATACTGCATACACACACCACCACTAATGTTCACTTGTAATGGGTTTAAAGTAAATACAAATGCATTAGACAATATTGATAGTTTCAGTCTGGAAACCATAGAAACTAAAATACAGCTATGGCCAAAAGTTTTGCATCACCTAGAATGATAGAAACTAAAACATGATATTGCAAGTGTCTACCGGAAGCCATAATAGTAGTACAGATTTTGACTGATTTTTTAATTTGTCAGTTTTTCGTTAAGTATATGGGAAAACTACAAAGCGGTATGTAATTCAATATGTTAATGTAACATTATTCAGCAGGTTTCATTCGACTTAGGCCATAGCTATATACTGTGTATGGTATGGGGGTGAAACAGTTTTGGTTGCCTTCATTTAAAAGCCATGGCAACTATATATATTTACTTAAATGTCATTTAAGTAATTATGTAAACACAAAGTTAAGGCAGGATATGTTATATAAAGTTAACGCTTACTGTTTGCCAATCTTCAATTGATCTATTCAATTGATCTTAACATAATTAATCTAGAGAGCCCAATAAATGCACTGTCCAGTGTTTGATTTTATAAACCTTTAATAATTATTTAAACAGTGGCATTATTTAGATCTGCCAGTGTTTAGATTAGTTGATTACAACCCATTCTTTCTTTTTCCAAAAATCATAGTGTGAAAAACATGTAACATTTGAGTTCTATGGCAGGTAAAATACCTTCTGAAATCTGCAATTTTTAAGTTGCGGATTTTAGAAAGAAATGGTTATTGGATGCCCTACGCTGTTATCCAGTGGCCCAGTGGAGCATGTGCTTGGTGTCCCATCATGATTCAGAATCTTTGTGCTTAATGGCATTTTCTGTCCCTTTTGTTGTTTTAGATGGATGAGATCAAAAGCAAGGAAAGGGTGATTCTGGCCGTGGAGAAGGAGCTTGGTGTCCAGGCCGGCTACGCTCAGAAGCTGCTCCTGCAGAAGGAGGCTCTGGGTGAGCAGCTGGTGCAGGTGAAGGAGGCTGAGCGACATCACGGCAGTCCCAAGCGAGAGCTTCCTCCGATGCTGGGAGACTCCTCAGACTTCACACTGAGCCAGGTGAGATGCACAGAGAAGCCTTGTGATGAGAGCAGCTACAGCTTTTAAAATAGATAAAAGGGTAACAGTATGAGAAAGTACAGTGCACTGAACTGTAAATGGGCCTTGGATGGGTTGCAATAATTATTTCTAGAAAGAAGGGTTCTAGCCTGTTGTCCAGGTGGATCCAGCACCACCTGAAAGTTTATAGCTAATAAAGCTAGGATCATGTGGAAAAGTATGTTGTGACAAAATAAAGCTCCTAGTCACAAAATTCCTGTAGCTCTGTTCTACGCCCCTATAGAGAGTAACTTTAGGGCAACATAATACAGTGTTCTCTAGTTTAATGGGGTAGTGACAAGTCGTACTGTAATTAAGAGACTGCTCTCTGTATTCTGCCTTTTTAATGAGAATGACATTCAGAACAGTACGGCCTCTTTACCGGTTCTGTACGTAAACTTCTGATTGAGCTTCCTAAAGAAAAGAATGAGGGCAAACCATTAGCTTTAAAAAAAAAAAAAAAAATTTAAGTTGTTTTGAGGTTTTCATTGATTTTGTTAAACTAGCTATGCAATGCACTAATGATACAACTTGCAATATCAGCAGCTGGATGACAGAGATCTGCGGAGGTTCCAGTTGAAAATCGCGGAGCTGAATGCAGTCATTCGCAAACTGGAGGACAGGAATACACTGCTCGCTGATGAAAGGAACGAGCTGGTAAGGGACTAAGGGGTGGCTCGTTAACAATGAGAGGATGGTACATTTATTGTATTTAAATAGAACACAATCTCAAGGGCAATAGTAACCCTGTAATGAACAATCCTTGATAAAGAAAAAAGAAAACACTAATCTCTTCTATTAACTGGAATTTTGGTTACATTTAGATATTGTGATCAAGTGCGAGAGGAAGAGATAAAGCATGCAGACTGTCATTAAATCTGAAGTGACATTGATTTGACGCCTGTCTGGGGAGCCTGGAGGTTGGGTGTAAAATATGCAAATATGTATTATGTACTACACAATTGCGGTTTGATTAATTTCAGGATTATGCATCAGCATTAGCTAGGAGTCTGATTACTCTGGCTGCATAAAGATTTTATTAAAAAAAATTCACCCAATACATTTACCTGACCCCCATGTTTCCAACTTAACTGTACGTTTCGATTGGTGTTGCAACTTATCACACACACACACACACACACACACAAAAGGACTAACTAAAGCTTGGCCAAAAATGTAACAAAATCTTGTTAAAATTAGCCTTTAAAAGTTTACAAAACAGGACTTTCTGATTGATTTCCACATATAGTAGCAACACATGGAAAAAACTGGCTTCATCTATGATAAAGTAATTTAGTGCTTGTCTTCTATGGTGCCTTGCATCTGCATACTGAATGGCACTGTCCTTCTGTCAGTGCTTTGTATAGAACAGCCCACTGAATGAACCGTCCTTCTTACCTTTTAAATCGCGTTGTATTTCAAAGCCTTTTTTTGTTTGTTTTAGCTGAAGCGGGTTCGAGAGACAGAGAGTCAGATGAAGCCGCTGTTTGAAAAGACCAAGAGGCTGTCCAAGAAGAACGAAGACCTTCTGCAGTCTCTACAGCGCATGGAGGAGAAGTTAAAGAATCTGACGCGGGAGCATGCCCAAATGGTGAGTGGCAATGAAATGTGGACCAACACGTTAAGAAGATTTGTTTTTTGTTTGTCTGTTTGTGTTTTTCAGCCATTTTGGAACCAGTTTGGAAGCACGCATGTTGGTATAATCAAAGCTATAACTGGGGGATGGGGGGGAGGCATCGTTCATTGCCTGCCGTTTTACAAGACTGATAACAGTAAATTATTATTATTTGTTTATTTATTATTATTTGTTTATTTAGCAGACGCCTTTATCCAAGGCGACTTACAGAGACTAGGGTGTGTGAACTGTGCATCAGCTGCAGAGTGACTTACAATTACGTCTGACCCGAAAGACGGAGCACAAGGAGGTTATGTGACTTGCTCAGGGTCACACAATGAGTCAGTGGCTGAGGTGGGATTTGAACCGGGGACCTCCTGGTTACAAGCCCTTTTCTTTAACCACTGGACCACACAGCCTCCTTGATGCCTAGATGCCATGAACTTGCTTTTTTGACTTGTAATAGTAAAAATCATATTTACTTGCTTGCATATTTACCTTGTATAATACTGCAACACCCCCAGTGGCAAGGGAGTTCTACTACTTGCACTAATTAGAAATTTGTAAGTTAAGTTGGTTTAACTACTAATTTAGAGCAATTAGGCTCCCAATAAAAATAATTAGCACACAGGTTCTGCTTAAAAATTGAGAAGCAAGTCAAACAAGTTGAAGAGCGAAGGTGGCAAACCAAACATAAAGGAAACCGAGATATTTCATTGATACAGATGATTTAGCAATGGAACCAAAAGTACACTGCAATCAATAGTTTTATTTTAACAGCAGAAATGGTCAAAAATACACATCATTTAATAAGAATACTACAGCCAGCTAAATGTAATATAGTGGTAATGTTAAGGTTGTAGAAATAGACACATTAGTGTTGCACATATTAAAGATACAATGTGTAAAGCATTTTTTTTATTTATTTTGTTCTTCAGTAGAATTGTGATCCCTTTCAAGTACGAAATGTAGCCATTACTGAATGGGTGCTTACCTCCTAAAGACCCCGAATCCTGAATACTTCATATACCAAAGCTGCTCTTTGAGCCTGTGACGCAGTCGTGACCCTGCCCTTGAGGGATAAAAAATACTGCGGTCACAGATCTCGGCGCCATTTTTTCTTTCAAGACTGACCTGATCGGAGAGCCTTGTTCATATAAGTAAATTGTTGCTTATATCTGTATATATTTCACATTTTATGTGTTTACACATTTTGTATGTGATTAGTTTAATGAATCGCTGCAGTAGTTTTTCTATTTACGCGTATCTGTGTGGACTACAGCTTTGTGCCCCGCGTGAAGCCAGAGGCTCGTGCTGCTTCTTCCCAGGGACCCAGCAACATAAGTCGGCTGACTTTGTGCCTTCCCTTGCTGGGGCGCTGTGTGGAATGGCCGGTGTGTGCAAGGTGTGTGGAACCCCCATGGAGGGGTCTCCACATCAATGCTCTAGAGCTGCAGGAAGTTTACATGGCCTTGCAGAATTCAAGGTTCAAGGGAGACATGTGCTTATATGCACAGACAACACAAGAGTGGTGGCTTACATCGACCACCAGGGCGGACTCAGATCACCCAATCTCCATTTGGTGTCCTGCAAGCTTTTGCTCTGGGCACACGATAACCTCCTCTCACTGCGGGCAGTTCATCTGCCCGGGGTGACGAACTGGGCGACGGACCTCCTCTCAAGGGGAGTCCCCAGCAGCTCGGAGTGGAGACTTCACCCCGAGGTGGTAAGTGTCATCTGGGAGAAGTTTATTGAGAGCAGAGATAGACCTCTTTGCCCCCCAGGAATCAACCCAGTGTCCCCTCTGGTTCTCCATAATAGGAGGTGAAGAACCACTGGAAATAGATCCCTTGGCATGTGTTATATGCCTTCCGACCGCTCGCCTTGCACCCACTGACTCTGGAGAAAGTCAGACAGGACCGAGCCAAGGTGCACCTAGTAGTCCCATATTGGCCCAGAAGGATTTGGTTTTAAACCCTGAGGAGATGCAGGCATTCTCTATTGCGAAAGCCTGCTTTATTTTTTTTACAGAGGCCAGGACAAAGGTCACGCTCCATACCAATCCTGCCTTCTTGACGAAGACTATCTGGCATCCCCTGTGGAATTGGAGGCTTTCCATCCACCTACTTTTAGTCTCACAAGGAGTGACAGCTCCATACATTCTGCCCAGTTTGGGCCCTGGCGTATGATGTTGACAGGACAAAAAGTTGGTCAAACCCTGTCTAAGCAGTGGCTGTCCAAGTGGACAGCAGACACAGTCAAGACTGCATATGAGCTGGCCAACTTGCCCCCTCCAGAAAAACTCACTGCCCATTCTACCAGTGGCTCCTACCAGTGGCTGGTTTTGGAACTAGCCTTGTAGCATTCCTGTCGTTCTGAATTTCTGCCTTTGCGACGGCTTGGGTATACTCACCCATTCAGTAATGGTTACATTTCGTACTTGAAAGGGAACGTTAGATTATGATCATAAACCTGGTTCCCTGAAATAGAAATGTAACCATTAACCTTCAAGGTCGTTGTGTTCATTTATTCACAGCAGGCTTGAAAGTAAAAATGACACTGAGATCTGTGACTGCAGTGCTTTTTTGGATTTTGGAATCAGTCACGTTTAGAAAATATTAGCTTATTTTTTATTAAAATAACCACATGAGCAAAATTGTTATTTTTCATTACTCGTATAACCCTCTTAAATGACAGAATGCATTTAAATGTGCTAAAAAAATACAAAAAGGCTTGGTCTTTATTACCCCATTTGGTGTGAACAATAGATGTTTCATTTCTTTGCCTTTTTTAAGATTTTAAAAGCACTTTGTTTTCCATTTGATCATTTTTATATATTTGTGTGCATCAGATTAAATCACTGCCCGGTACATGAGGAAGCAGTTATGGGTAAATGATTTAAAAGTGAAGTCATGCTTTGGGAGAGGAGCTTGTTTACATTCAAGTTCAATGAAGCCAGTGTTCGGAGAAGTATCAAATCCAATTAGATCTAATCCGTTATGCACACTCGATGTCAACACAGGGATGCAAACTCTTTTTTCCGATTGAATATGTTCATTCATTTTGGGATGGTATCAGTCAAGTGACTTTTTCAATTAGATTGTGCCACATAGAAATCCTTCATGGCCACCTGCTGTTAATGATTGCAAAGTGGCCGAAGTACAAAACACTGTGAATACTGTGTTTATAGTTATAAATATATTGTAAATTAAGTTCCTAAACTGTGAGAAACTATGACAAGGTTTAAACGTTACACTTTAGAAACCCACAGTCCTAAATGTTTGGCTAGTCTTGTTTTGTCAGCTCACTTTTGGATTTTATGTATGTTTAGTTATTTTTCTATTAAAGTGGTTGCTGATAAAATGATTCAACAGCAAACCTGTATTTTCATTTTGTAACATAATATATGGTACTACACTAAGTTAAAGAAATATCTGTTTGCTAATTTTGTTTTCAGGTATTCGTGCACATCCTTGGTCATTTCACCTGGAGAGTGAAATAGTCCCCACCCCTTCAATGGCTTCTTTCCTGTCATTTAACTAGTCTTATAAATACATGTACTGTAAGCTGCTTCCTTGGTGTGAGTTAGTTGCTCTGGTAGTTACACTGTGTTCCAATTAAATCACAAAGTCAAATACAAATCAGAAGTCATTTTTGCTAGAGCACTTTGTGCTATGAATGGCAAATTGTGATCCAAGCAGAAACAATGTACAATCCTACAGAACACACATTAGGCTATTAAAACACTTGAGTTTAAGTTTCCCTTTAATCCAGTAACTGCTTTTAATATCCTGTAACACGTGTACAGTAACATGAGTTGGCCTGTAGGCTAACACATGAGTTTGTAGCAGTTTTAATTGTATTTGTATTTTGTATATGTTGCAACACATGAATGTATTCTAATCAATCAATCTTTATTTTATATAGCGCCTTTCATAGTGGACCATCACAAAGCGCTTTACAAGATAGTGAGGAACAATGCATAATACATTATGCATTTTATATCCATTCATTTTATATACTTGACTAATAAATATTAACACTCATAGCAGTGTGGAGTAGTGGTTAGGGCTCTGGACTCTTGACCGGACGGTCGTGGGTTCAATCAAATAATAATAATAATAATAATAGTTATGAGTGTGTGTGTGTGTATATATATATATATATATATATATATATATATATATATATATATATATATATATATATATATAAATCATCTTGAACATCGTAATAGGTGCATTTGTATTTTACTTAATATATCAATGCCTCAAAACAGCAGCATAGCTAGTGGGAAGTGTTGTCTAGTTTGTATTTGTTGTATTAGGAGAGACTTTGACCACCCTAAATAAAATATCTATTTTCCCTCTATTTTCAATCCCAGGTGGGGGACACTGCTGTTGTACCCTTGAGCAAGGTACTTTACCTAGATTGCTCCAGTAAAAATCCAACTGTATAAATGGGTAATTGTATGTAAAAATAATGTTATATCTTATAACAATTGTAAGTCGCTCTGTATAAGGGCATCTGCTAAGTAATAAATAATAATAAATAATTATTTAAACCTGTTGCCAAAAAAACAGTCCACTGGGAGTAACAAGTAACGCTCTTTGAGCAAAGTGAACCCAGGTGGTTTTCTGTTTGATCTCCTGCTCAGTACCATTGCCACTCATTAATACTTTTGTTGTTGTTATAACTCTGCTGAAATAGACCATGTCAGTATTACTTCAAAAAGACATGATTGCGACTAGGCCTTTTTTTAGCTGTAATTTGGTGTGGAAATGGAAGTTATAAAAGATTGCAAATATTTACGTCAGTAGTTCACTTTCTGCCCCTCAAAAAATGCTTGTGTAATGGTAGGTGTTGTATGATGGAGTGGCATTCCGAATTCTGAACCCTGTTGGTTAGATTAGGTTAAAAGCTCTATAACCACTCCAGCAGAGCAGCCTGGTTCGCCTGTGGAATGGTAAAAATGCTTGCTATGGTGTGACCTGGTCGCTAGTCTGTGGATTGGTTAAGGTGCTTGCTATGGTGTGACCTGGTCGCTGGTCTGTGGATTGGTTAAGGTGCTTGCTATGGGTGTGGCCTGGTCGCTGGTCTGTGGATTGGTTAAGGTGCTTGCTATGGTGTGACCTGGTCGCTGGTCTGTGGATTGGTTAAGGTGCTTGCTATGGGTGTGGCCTGGTTGCTGGTCTGTGGATTGGTTAAGGTGCTTGCTATGGGTGTGGCCTGGTCGCTGGTCTGTGGATTGGTTAAGGTGCTTGCTATGGGTGTGGCCTGGTCGCTGGTCTGTGGATTGGTTAAGGTGCTTGCTATGGTGTGACCTGGTCGCTGGTCTGTGGATTGGTTAAGGTGCTTGCTATGGTGTGACCTGGTCGCTGGTCTGTGGATTGGTTAAGGTGCTTGCTATGGGTGTGACCTGGTCGCTGGTCTGTGGATTGGTTAAGCTGCTTGCTATGGGTGTGGCCTGGTCGCTGGTCTGTGGATTGGTTAAGGTGCTTGCTATGGGTGTGGCCTGGTTGCTGGTCTGTGGATTGGTTAAGGTGCTTGCTATGGGTGTGGCCTGGTCTGTGGATTGGTTAAGGTGCTTGCTATGGGTGTGGCCTGGTCTGTGGATTGGTTAAGGTGCTTGCTATGGGTGTGGCCTGGTTGCTGGTCTGTGGATTGGTTAAGGTGCTTGCTATGGGTGTGGCCAGGTCGCTGGTCTGTGGATTGGTTAAGGTGCTTGCTATGGGTGTGGCCTGGTCTGTGGATTGGTTAAGGTGCTTGCTATGGGTGTGGCCTGGTCTGTGGATTGGTTAAGGTGCTTGCTATGGGTGTGGCCTGGTTGCTGGTCTGTGGATTGGTTAAGGTGCTTGCTATGGGTGTGACCTGGTCGCTGGTCTGTGGATTGGTTAAGGTGCTTGCTATGGGTGTGGCCTGGTCGCTGGTCTGTGGATTGGTTAAGGTGCTTGCTATGGGTGTGGCCTGGTCTGTGGATTGGTTAAGGTGCTTGCTATGGGTGTGGCCTGGTTGCTGGTCTGTGGATTGGTTAAGCTGCTTGCTATGGGTGTGGCCTGGTCGCTGGTCTGTGGATTGGTTAAGGTGCTTGCTATGGGTGTGGCCTGGTTGCTGGTCTGTGGATTGGTTAAGGTGCTTGCTATGGGTGTGGCCTGGTCTGTGGATTGGTTAAGGTGCTTGCTATGGGTGTGGCCTGGTCTGTGGATTGGTTAAGGTGCTTGCTATGGGTGTGGCCTGGTTGCTGGTCTGTGGATTGGTTAAGGTGCTTGCTATGGGTGTGGCCTGGTCTGTGGATTGGTTAAGGTGCTTGCTATAGGTGTGGCCTGGTTGCTGGTCTGTGGATTGGTTAAGGTGCTTGCTATGGGTGTGACCTGGTCGCTGGTCTGTGGATTAGTTAAGGTGCTTGCTATAGGTGTGGCCTGGTCGCTGGTCTGTGGATTGGTTAAGGTGCTTGCTATGGGTGTGGCCTGGTCTGTGGATTGGTTAAGGTGCTTGCTATGGGTGTGGCCTGGTTGCTGGTCTGTGGATTGGTTAAGGTGCTTGCTATGGGTGTGGCCTGGTCGCTGGTCTGTGGATTGGTTAAGGTGCTTGCTATGGGTGTGGCCTGGTCGCTGGTCTGTGGATTGGTTAAGGTGCTTGCTATGGGTGTGGCCTGGTCTGTGGATTGGTTAAGGTGCTTGCTATGGGTGTGGCCTGGTCTGTGGATTGGTTAAGGTGCTTGCTATAGGTGTGGCCTGGTTGCTGGTCTGTGGATTGGTTAAGGTGCTTGCTATGGGTGTGGCCTGGTCGCTGGTCTGTGGATTGGTTAAAGTGCTTGCTATGGGTGTGACCTGGTCGCTGGTCTGGATTGGTTAAGGTGCTTGCTATGGGTGTGGCCTGGTTGCTGGTCTGTGGATTGGTAAGATACTTGCTATGGGTGTGGCCTGGTCGCTGATTTGCTGGGTTGCCCAGTTAAATTCCAACACAGTTCAACATTTTGTCCTGGCTAAATCCACATTGTCCGAGCACGTTTTAATTGCAATTACCTTTAATCCCTCAAACCTTGGAAATTAGAAGAAGTTTTATGTTTAATCTCAATGGATCTATATAGTAAACCACAATTTACAATGATGACACACGTGATATTAGACGTTTCACACATACTGTACACTGTGCAACCCAGCGGCCTCTTTACTTGAAGGTGTAGTCCGGAGATTTGTTCTAACTTCACCCATTTGAGTCATGCCTTACAGTTCAGCTGACTTTAGTGTTACCTTGGGATTTTAATAATTTACCTGAAAACTAAGACCACTGAACAAATGTTATGTGTGACTTTATCTATGAATCATGGGCTCTTTAATTATGTGGTGCACCAGCCTTAATTATGCAATTTACACAATGGAATATTAATTTAATTCCATACGTTTCCTATTAACACTATTGTATGAAGGGAACGACAATTGCATTTCCGATACAAGTATGTGTTGATCACACTTTATTACTGTGAATCTGGATATGTCTGTCTTAGGGCTGTGATTCAGGCTTGAGAGCTCTTAATCCAATTCAGGGCTTATCGTTCCATTTTATTTAGCCTAACATAGTTCTAAATACATTTTTAGACTTGACTGCCCTTCTTAGATTTTGGAGACAGCTTAGCTGCCAGGGCCCTGATGTATGGAAGCTCAGACCCTCAAGGCAGGTACTGTTGCTAGGTTTGAAATGTAGTGCCATGCAAAAATGTTGGATAGTGCAGTTTCTTCAGCTGTGATACACTGCTGCCCTCCTTTGATTGGTAACAGAAAATACATTCAAAGGCAAAGACATACTTTATTAAGCACACCCTACTTAACGTTAAGGAAAAAGTAAATACCAGTACTGTAGCTCAGAACAGCCATATTTTCAAACTTAAGGTGTGATTATCTATTTCTAGAACAGGAAGTACAGTTTCTGGAACTACAATCATTTATTTAAAACAATAATAATATATCATTCGTTATTTAAAGGCTAATATTGATACAAAACTCCAGCAAGCAAATTAAATTTGATACTTGTCAATTTAATTCAAGAAACAGATTTATTATACAGTACATCAGAGCTGTCCAACCTTTTTGACTGAAAGAGCTGTAAAAAGCTAAACAAAATTCATAAAGGAAAATAACTGGACTTTGCTCCCAGTGAGTCATATGTGGCTCCAGATCCATCCGCTGCACTGCCTTGCAGTACACCAATAATCCATATTCGCTTTGCATTTCATATTTACAGTTTTGGGATTCTGCATAAGATCTGTTTAAAGATAGCATGCAGATGAAAGGTTGAACAACATCAGTAGTGTATACTGTAACAGCAGCAATTAAATTTTTACTGGTGTTGTTTTGCTATTTCACAATTTAAAGTATTTCTTTCTACCAGTTTTCTCCCTTATTTTATAGAAAGAAAAATTACACGCACAGACACAAACTGCTCTGAGGAGGCCGAGTTCTCTCAACGATCTGAACCAGACCCACGAGGAACAGGAAGTGGAATTCCTCAAGCTGCAGGTCATAGAGCAGCAAAACATGATAGATGACTTATCCATGGTAAGCCTATTTCTTAATATACGTTGACCTGGCACTCCACATTTAATATTTGTTTTCTATTTATACACAGCGTGTACATTACACAGAATAAAGCCCAATGGTATTGCAAATTATTCCAGAGATGATTAGAGATGTGTGCAGTTTGAAATGTTTGTTTTTTTTACTGTCCTTTTAAATAAAAATTGCTACCTCCTGATAATTAAAATTCAATATCATCTAACAATTGGCAATTTGCTCTGAGAGACTGCTCCCTCTTTCCCTTACATTTGCGTTTTAATTTCTCAGTAACCTCTGCCTACAGTGTCTGTGTTTAACAAATCATTTTTTGTTACAATTTACTGTTCCTAATCCCTTAATCGGAACAGATGATGCTGCCAATTATTTTTCTCACAGCAAGTGAACTTAAGCGCATCAACCCATATAAATAGGTCTTTAACTGGAGAGATGGTTTACAGATGCAAAGTATATTGAAACGTAACAATTCAAATATAACAAAAGCTAGCGAGTGTTATAAGGAATCCTTTTGTTGTTTTTTTATTCATAAATAATCACATACACATCTATGAGTAAAATATTTAAATTTCATATACATATATATATTTTTTTTTAGCTAGATAGACAGATACAGTTTGAAAGAGGAAGGCAGGGGTATAAAGAAATACATATTTCAATGCAAAAGGATCAAATGCAATACCTGGTTGTGTTTTAATTTTTAAAAAAAATCTCATTTTAAAGGGGATTAAAAACTTGGCAAACGTCAAACATCCTTAGTGTGGTCCAGGGGTTAAAGTAAAAGGTTTATAATCAGGAGGTCAAGGTTCAAATCTTGTCTCAGCCACTGACTCTTTGCATTTTGTTAGGCATTGATAAATATAAACTATTAACATGTCTATTTTTGAAAGCATTCTTACTTTACAGCATTTTTCACACCTGCCTAAAACTTTTGCATACTGTATATATATATATATATATATATATATATATATATATATATATATATATATATATATATCATCTTGAACATCGTAATAGGTGCATTTGTATTTTACTTAATATATCAATGCCTCAAAACAGCAGCATAGCTAGTGGGAAGTGTTGTCTAGTTTGTATTTGTTGTATTAGGAGAGACTTTGACCACCCTAAATAAAATATCTATTTTCCCTCTATAGGAAAGAGACAGATTAATGCGATGCAAGAAAACCAAAAGGAAAAGCATCAAGCTGCCAAAGGTAAGGGAACCAGTAATCTAATTCTTAACATATTGCATTTACATCTGTTACAGGCTTTTTTTTGGTCCTTCCAGCTAAAAATCAAATGAGCTTGAGTCCTGCAGAAGTGAGGTATTGTATCTGTTTTGCAGGTTGTTGATTAGTCCAGTACTGAATGCTCTGTAGCATCTGTTATATAGAGAATATCATTTCATGTGTCCTGTGGAGGTGGAGGACTCGGACTAGAGTCACAATTTTCATCACCTGGGATTCATGAAAATGAGATCGAGACATGGACTCGGACTTGACTCGTTGACTCTGGGACTTTTCCATTATGTGTAGCTAGGGTTGCCACCTAGCCCCATAATTCCGGAACACTGGGAGACAGAACAGGGTTTTGAAGTTGCCTTTAAACTGAAGGAAATCGACACGTCAATTGAGCGCTAAATCTTTGCTAAATTTATTCTGTTGAGTAATTATCTCGAGGCAGCATGACAATACAATATAGCTCTTAACAAATTAAATAAAAGTATATCGCCTTCTCCCGCTCAAATCATTAATACTGACCAGCTGTTCACTATTCCTGACACCAGACAGTGTGAACATCTGATCAGTGTTATTATTTAATTGGAAGTCAATGTACATTAGGACTATGTATTACTAATTAACAGGATATAAATAGCAACTTTTAAATATTGATAACTGAAATACTTTTTTTATTTTGTAAAATTAGTATCTCGAATAAACCTACACAAACGTTTATTCATGATGAGTTTTTTTTTATTATTTTGTAAGATTTGTATTAATCACAATGATTCGGATAATTAAGAAGCAGTATAAATTAAGCAAGTGTTTAGCACTCAATTCACATGTTTATTTCTTTCAGTTTAAGGGCAACTTAAAAACCATGTCCTGTCCCAAAGTGTTCCGGAATTATGGGGCCAGGTGGCAGCCCTATGTGAAGCCCCACCCAAGGGGACTGATGTTTGGTTCTCACTTTGTATCAATGGCTAGCTCTTTATGTAACCTCTGTTTTTGTTTAGTTAGCATCATGATGCGTGTGTAGCAGGATAGCTTCAGAAAGGAGACCCATTCCTGACAACCTTACATTCCCACACACACTATTTATAGTCGCAGGGCTTCTGCCCTGCCATAGCGTGTTTTCAGGTGTTTGCAGCTTTCAGGCGTTTTGTCTCATGTCTCTTACAAACAAAGTAACAAAATTGGTGGTAAATGTTTTGTAGACATCCCCTGTGATATTTATTTAAAAAAGACTGGCCTCAATACTAACAACTGTCTTGTTTCATGAGAAGAATGGACTCATGCCTGTAATTCGGGGTTCTGAGTGATTTTTGAGTTTTGCTGCATGTGGTAGAGTGGAAACCTGCTGTGCAACGCACTCCATCACTGACACAGTTCCCTTACCTGGTTACAACAAGGACAATTGTATAAAGGCTGTTTTATCATTAACTGTTTTTGATAACATCTGTGGTTAAAACTAGTATTGGTTTTAAGAATAAATAAATATTAAACTTACCTGGGGGAGGTGCCGGGTCATGGAAAGAAACCTGGAAAGAAATGCTCTCCGCGTATCGGAGATTGATACACTGAAACTATTGGTGTGGATTATGTTAAGGTTAACTATTATCCAGGGAATGACTTGGATTAAAGAATATGGTAATTTATTTTGTGTTGGATCAGTCCAGGGGAGGGGCTAATGGGAACAGTTATAGTACCTGGTTGTTGGTTCATTCGAGAGAGAGGGATTGAGAGCATCAGCTCTATCTGTGACGCTGAGTAGATGAGTACTCTATGTGGTATAAATGTTTTGTTTAAAAAATGTATTTTTGTATTCTTCGCATTTGTGTTGTGAATTCTGTGAATTTCTTTTTCTTTTTCTTTTTATGAATTATTTTTATTTATTTGCTTTTGGTTTAGTATATTGCTGGAAGCCTCTACATAAATCTCACTTACTTGCCATTTGAATCTCATCTTCTGATTAATTCCTGCACCCCAACCACTTCACCAAGATGCATTAGTCTGCAACAGAGGATTTTCTCACCCACTGAGAACCAGCCAGTGCTACATGTCTTGTGTTTAAAACCCTCATTGCCTGGCAGTTGAGTGAAAAATTGCGTAATTAACTTGATGTTAATTATAAAGGAGGCTGTGTGGTCCAGGTGTTAAAGAAAGGGCTTGTAACCAGGAGGTCCCCGGTTCAAATCCCACCTCAGCCACTGACTCATTGTGTGACCCTGAGCAAGCCACTTAACCTCCTTGTGCTCCGTCTTTCGGGTGAGACGTAATTGTAAGTGACTCTGCAGCTGATGCATAGTTCACACACCCTAGTCTCTGTAAGTCGCCTTGGATAAAGGTGTCTGCTAAATAAACAAATAATAATAAAATAAACTTATTGGTTTTTTTGCATCATTTTAATGTATTACTTTTTTTCATTTTTTTTTTTTTTCTGTGCTATTATATGCTGTCTTTTCCATGCAAATTCTAGCCCTGAACAGTCCTATGGCAAACTCAGGTGGGAAGTATAGATAATTGAGCAGACCACTGAAATGGGCCCTTTGGAGGCAGGGATGAGCGAGTAGGGGTGGAGCTTCAGATCCCCAGAGTCAATGAGACTTGCAGAAGTATTGTCATCACGTATGCATGCTCACACTTAGATTTTCAGCAGTGCTTCAAAGGATGAAGCATTGAAACCTCACAGAGCGGTGGGGAGTTTGATTGAAATAAAAAGACAATTGTTTTTGCTTGTTTGAGTTGTGATTGGAATTGAGTCAAGGGATGTGATTTTCATCTTGCGGTGGTACTATTTAGTAAATGTATAATCATTTGGAACATAATTCCAGGTTTCAGTCGTGCATTTTTGTGCACTGTTCTTGAAAAAGGAAATCGGCACTGGACATTTCTTAGTTATTTTTTTACAAACAGCATGGCTGCCTGATATTGACAGTACCCAGCATTGCTTTGGAAGGAATGAATCGCAGATAATTGTGGAACAGTACCTGGCTATTGCCCTTGCTGTTTGACGATGGAGGATTTGATTCTTATCTTGTATTTTTCTTCCTTCATCTGTTTGTGTGCACTTGTTTGCCTGTACTTTTCTGGCTGCCAAGAAATGACCTACAAACATGAAGGTAAAGATTCAGATTCCCCAATGTGGGGTAAAAAGTAGGTTGGTATTTTATGGAAAAAAATATATATATATTGAAGTTAGGTAGTCCAAGATTAGGGTTAATCGGGGTCTGTGAAACCTTTGGAACATGTTATAAACCGTTTTTATTCAGCATTTGTTCAAAATAGGTATACTTGCATTTAAAATCTCTGTATGTGTGCTTTCACCTGGACAAGCTTTGCTTTCAGTGCAGGTGACGCTGGTAAGAGCTTGTACTATATGAAGATAGGCTATATATATATATATATATATATATATATATATATATATATATATATATATATATATATATATATATATATATATATATATATATAAATAAAGATTTAAAAATTGAACTGCTTACCAACTGCTCCAGTTTAATTACAACAAGATTCTAAATTGATAATTGATAACAGGTTACGAGATATTACCCTTATCAACTACCTGTGCATAAGTTATTTTGATGAATCTTGCAGTGTATGAATTTTATATAATATACTGCCTACATTAGGGTGTAGTTACTATAGTGGCCCAAGTCACAGAACCAATTAACACTTGTCACGAGACACACCTGCTTGCACTCCAGCAATGCTTTTAGCAGTTTCATAAGAAAGCCAAGCATGGAGCTCTGTATCCTTGACTGGGAGTCGAGGGAAAACTCAATAAGTACGATGCTGGCTGAGTCTCCGGTGATTCCTTGTTTGTTCTGATTTTCAAGCTAATTAATGCCCTTGATTCTTTGTAATCCTGAATTTAAAGGAATACACAGGAGGTGTGTTGTCACACAGTTGTTGACTATTTGGTTTATAACAACTAAAGGTACTGTATCACAATGAAAGTTTTAAAATCAGCATTTGGTTTATATTGCAGTGCACAATAAGGTGCTGCGTTTTGAATCTGTGCATTTTCATTTATTTGAATAGATAGGAGATACTGTCTTCTACAAGGTCCACTTTACTCATTGTAGTTTCTTGCTAGTTTAAACCATATAGTGATTATATGTTTGACTACTAGACTAATATGTTTCTTTAGTTTTAGTCAGATCCATAAATAGGCAGAATGTACCAAAAGTCTAATTGACGAAAATGTTTGCCATCTCTCAAATCTAAGGTTGCCACGATATCAAAATTTCAGTTTTCGATTATTGAATCATTTTTTTCCTACGATTACGATACCTACGATATCTACGATACAATATTTAAATTAGTTCACAATGGCACAAAAATGTAATCCTATTGGAAAATGAAGCATCATTGTTGTATAAATGTACATGTCTATAATAGGGCATAATGTGTGAAATAAGTTACTATAAAGTAATATTAAAATAACTTTATTTAATAAACACTGTCATTATGTATTCAATTAGAAATATCTTAGCCTAATGTTTATCATTTTCATATTTCCAAGTCAATGATGGACACAAAATCTGATAGAAAAACATTTACCTTTATTTGAATCACGTTTTAAGATTACTTGCATCCAACCAGTTAAAACTGGCAATTTTCAGTCCAGGTCTTTGTTAGTGGTGAGGATTGTGCCATACTCAAACATTTTATATGTACACTTTCACCATGTAATGCTGATTTGTTAGTGTTTGATGTCATCAATGAATCAATGAAAGAATAAAAATCAAACTAAATATTATTATATAAAAAGCACATTTAAGTGCATGAACTTTATAATTACTCAAAATACATACAGCTTTACATTGACTTGTAGTCTTTTACTGCAAACTACTGCATAAACTTTATTTTAATAACTGTGGTGAAAGGATAGTGATTTTTTTTACATGCTACACCATTTTTTTTAATAAAAGACAAAATTATTAGTTACACTACTTTAGGTTTTAAATTCTCATATTTTACCCTTGTTTCTCTAATTAAAAAATATCTTAGCTGTGCAAACTTATTAAGATAATGATTAATGTATTCAAATATAATTAGCTAAAATGTTTTGTTTTTTAATTAAATGCATTTCAGTAGTTGCACAAGCTGTACAAAATAGTAATTATAATAACGTAGACAATGCAAATTTAAATACATTTTAAGTTGTCATCATCATTATTATTATTATTTTACCTTGGTCCCAAGATTAACAGGCATTTTCATTTTCTTGCTGGATACTTGCTGTGCTTCTTTTGCAGCTGCGTAACTTTCTGGGTGCACTCAGTTGAAGCCTTATGGCATTCTGTTTTGTTCGCAGAGGCATGTTGTGGAGACATATTTTGGATTTGACGAAGAGTCGGTGGATTCCGAGACCTCCTCCTTGACTTCCTACAACACAGACATGACCCCGGTATCTCCAGAAGACGACCTGGATGAAGTAAGAAAGAACAAACTGCAGTTCTGCTGACCCGAGCACGAGCCTGAGGGGATACGCTACACAAATGGAAACAGTTTCTGAATGAAAGAACAAACTGCTTTGCCTGTCAACAATATAAATACAAAAAAATGAAGGGCTCGTTTTACAAAGCTGTTTACTCCAAAACCTTATTAGCATGATGTTTTCACAAAATTTCATAAAATAAAATGACCTGCTGGGGCTTTATATGTAGTCTTGAGTTGTTTCTTATTCATTTTAGAATTGTAATTGTAAACATGAATTTATACAGACTTCATTCTATCTATCTACACTGTATGTTACTCTGTTTGACATTTTGTTTTGTAATTTTTTTGGTCCGTTGCCTAGGGTATATTGAGAGAAGAATCAGAGCTGCGGTTTAGACAGCTGACGAGGGAGTACCAGGCACTGCAGAGGGCCTACGCTCTGCTTCAAGAGCAAGTTGGGGGGACACTGGACGCTGAGCGAGAAGCTAGGGTAAGCTTCACTGGGCCGGCAGAATACCTTTTAAGGAACACCTTTTATGTTATTTTAATTCCACCGATGTGACCCTGTTTTTCAAACTCCAAACCTTGCCCCATGGATATACACATGTTAAAGTTATCTTGGTTTAGACGCAGAAGTGACTTTGATCACTTACCGATTTGTGTTAAAAAGGAAGCCTGCTTTATAATACTTTCTGTGTTGCTTTTTGCATTGCTTATCCAATGCTCTTATGCATTTTTTTTTTAAAATTAAGTTAATTGTAGTAATACATGTTTAAATAGTGTACCAGAAACCAAGCTATTGTGGTGCAATCCTAATTGGAGAATATAGAAGCTGTAGCATTCCATTAAACACCAGTAGCATTACATAAAATGCATACACGCTTGGACAAATACTTTAGATGTTATCTGTCACCCAATATAGATTCTCCTAGAACCATGAATGTTCCTGTGGTATTTGTCTGTGGTTATAGCAACAATGTGATATATAAACACTACAGGCGTAATCCAATATGGCTGCTGCATTAAGGTTATGTGACTTTATTGGTTTCTACAAAATGGAGACAGCATACATTGAGATATTTCCTTCATATTTTCTCTGTATTGTATGATCCTCTCAGTCAAGTTCAATCACTGGTGTTTCACGGTCATTCATGTTGGGTATAGCAAAGATGGAGACCGCAGTCTTTGAGGTAGTGTCTTCACAGCTTACTGTGCATCTGATGTCATCACTAGGCATGCCAGTTCTGAGTTGTCGTTTTCTCTCTGCTCCTGTTTGAAAGTTAGTTAACAAAGGAACTAATTGGTGTGCTGTTGTTGTTATCTCCACAGACCCGTGAGCAGCTGCAGGCGGATCTAATAAGATACCAGGGGAAAATAGAAGACCTTGAGAGATCCCTGGCAGAGAGGGGGCAGGTAAAAGAAGCTGGAAATAAACTCCTCTCTAGAATCGCCATTGCCTTGCTGTGCATGATCCTGACAGCTTTCTGTTTTGCTTGGCATTTCATCGACTCCTTCTGCCACCCAGCTGTTTGATTTGAGCATAAAATATTTACATTATACCCTGCATTTTAGCTGAGGTGCACCTAAACTGTACCAACGGTATGTGTTTCATAAAAAATAAGGTTTATCGTTAGGTCAAATCAGCATTTCCACATAGAATTGTTTAGTTTTAAACATAGGGACAACGTGATCAAATATGCATTTCCATTAGTGATTTTGCTCCATTCATTTCCATTATTTACTGTAAGGAGAGTTATAGTTTGATGGCTTTGAAGCAAAACTTGCTTAGTCTAACTGTGCCAGACTTAAAATGCACAGTTATTATGGCATATTGCTGATTTGAAAAGGTATAAAAATAGTGTGTACATTTTGGTAAAACCACATCACACTGTATTAATGCATTCTCTGTTAGGAATGTTCTTAAATACTCACTTTATTCTGCCCCAGAAACTGATTTGGTGGGTTTTGGAAAAAATTTAATTTAATTTAATTTATGCCAGAAGGAACCAAAATTATCATAATAAGGTATGGGCTAGAGATTTTTGATATGCTTTTTGACACTTAGGTTAACAAAATAACAATATTTAATATCTTAGAAGTTTTCTCTGCAGGTTGCTGAAAATAAAATTGTATCAGTCCCCTACATTTTTAAAAGAGAAAAAAAAATGGCAGCCTTTGAAAACAGTCACATTTTTTGCATGTTTCTGATTCTGGCAATAATCATATTTTCCCAAACTATACATACGTTTGTATGGCACGGGTCTCCCTTTTCTGTATGCTGATGGTATACTGTAGAGGAAGGCTCTTAAACAACTGTTTTTGAAAGAGAAAAGGATGTGATCCAATTCAGACACTTTGATTAGCATATAAATACACATCAGACCAGTGACCACTCGCTCACATCAGATCAGTGACCACTCGCTCAAATCAGATCAGTGACCACTCGCTTATTAGAAGAACAGGGAAGTTTATACTTATATAGATGAGAACAAATTCTCTTCAAAATCTGACAATAATTCACATATAAATCTTTTCTAACAAAAAATGCTGGTTTGAAATATTGATAGCTGCTGCTTTTTTGTTTGTGCTGTTTTTTGTTTTGTTATACTCATTTCTTTAACATTTTGAATTCATGCTTGTCTGTCATTCTGTTTGTATCCATTTATTCCTTGTTATTGTTCTCATGACTGTACATTTAAATGTTGTCTGCATGCGGCAAATGTTAAAACATGATTCTCAAGCGTGGCTAAGTGTCTTATTTTCTGTACAAAAGTGCTTTGTTTGGAAGTGTTAACTTTTCAAAAAGGCTTTTCTATTACTGTCTGCATCTGCCTTTCAGTCTAATAAAATTATACAATTGAAACTATTTTCTTGGATGAGTCATAGCTGATGTTTTCACTTGGTTTGTTGAATAGCTTAACTGAAATGTTTTACTGCTATTGTAAGTCAGAAGGCACTTCTCACATGTACAGCACTGTGTGCATTAAACAGTACAAAAAAAAAAGTTTCTTTCACAATATGAAGCACTCATAATACACGGTATGAGAAGAAACAAGTTCTTACTGAGTATAACATAATTTGCAAACTATTTTAATCTACAGTGAAACAAATTTTACAGTATAATGGTGTATAAATAATACACCTATGCTTGTTTGATGCAGTGCTACTGTTTATTTTAATGAACATGTTTCTGTATTCTAACCACAGGACTCCAAATGGGTGGAGGAAAAACAACACCTCATCAAAACAAACCAGGAGCTCTTAGAGAAGGTACAAAGAAACCACAATTTGGGTCAGCAGTTTCCAATTTGCAAAGTTTGATAAGTCCGCAGAGACTAAGCGCAGTGCTGGGTATTTTATTTATTAAACGCTTTTCTACAATACATCAAACACATTATAAAACATTAACCCTACCCCCTTCTAAACAGCTGTTTTACATTCCCAACAACCACTTAACACCGCGTACATCAAACTGCATAATCACTTTGCGGACCAAACCAGAGGTTAGGTTTATTTGAATAATTTAGAGGAAATACATAATGAAACTGTACTTATGTAAATGGAAATATTGACAGTATATAACCAGCACACAACTGCCTGTTATGGGAAAGCCTGTTTCTACTAATTAACCACAAAAGCTGAAACAAATAGTATCCATTAGGCCATGTTTTAGGATGATATAAGATTTAAAGAAAAATTTGTTCAGGTAGCAAGTACAATAATAAAATAAATACGTGTTTTGAAGAGGTTTGCATGTCTGAAGAAGTCTGGAAAGCAGAGGGTTGAGTAGTCAGGGTTGTACTTCCATATAATTTTAGAGAAGGCTGACATTAACACTTTATAAGAAGTCGTGGGCATCCAAATAGTACGTGCATGTAGTAGACGCTATTCATAATTCGGAACACCACCAGGATTTCAGTAGAGCGGATATTATCCAACTTTATTTTTATTATAAATAGTGACCAGTGAGTATTTACATTTTGACTGCAGTTAAAAAGAGAATGACCCAAAATATTGAATCCAAATTAGTTTGTCCAGGTGTGGCACAATCAAATAGCCTCCATAGACTTTCTGACACAAATTTGTGCAGAGTTCCTGGTGCATGATGTCATGCCTCTCATCACTGCTTGCTGCAGCTCCCAGGCTCATTAAAGAGTAAGCGGGTTCTGAAAAATAGAGCGTTACACATCCCCACGTGTTTCTACAACTGTTTAAATAACGTGCCTTTTAACATCCTGACAACTTTTTCCACTTACAACTTTAAAGTCTGTTTCAAAGCTCTTTTAAAAATGGCTGCTCTAGTGCACTGATAGTGTAAGGATTACTGCCCACATTGTCAAACAGGTAACACAGCAATAACTAATCCATGACTAATGAAACAGACTTTAAAGTTATAAGTTTAGGGGCTCCCGAGTGGCGCATTCAATAAATGCACTCCGCGTGGGAGTGCAGGATGCGCCCTATAGTCTGGACGTCGCCAGTTCGAGGCCAGGCTATTCCTTTGCCGACCGAGGACGGGAGCTCCCTGTGGGCTTGCCTGTAAGCTGCCCAGGGCTGCATTGTCCTCCGACAGCTAATCCAGTCTGAGGTGGCTGCATGGTGAGTCTGCAGTGTGTAAAGAAGCGGGCGGCTGACAGCACACGCTTCAGAGGACAGCGTGTGTTCATCTTTGCCCCTCTTGAGTCAGCGTAGGGGTGGGATGAGACTAACAATAATTGGACATTATTAAATAATGTCCAATTATTGTTAGAAAACAATAAAAATAATTGGCGACCACTACATTTGTATTAAAAAAAAAAAAAAAAAAGTTAGTGTAAAAAATTGTCAGGATGTTAACAATGAAAAGAAAAATGACAGGTACGTGGGGACGTATAACGCTGTATGTTTCAGAACCCGCTACTTGCCCTTTAAGACTACCATTGCAAACGGTACATGATTATATGTTTGTTCTAACTGTTTCCTTATTTGGTGTCTCCATCAAACCAGTTTACTACGAATGATCCTGAAAAGCCAGTATTCTTCTTGCCCCTGTGTTGTGGCTCAAGGCCCAGAGCAGAAGGGTTGGAATTCTGACATTCAAATTTGTATAACATTGCCTTCTCCTGTCAGCTGTTACAAATGGAGCAAAACCCCACATTTTGTATTTTAAAATCCACAGAAACAATTTGTCCTATATTAATAACGACAATACGGACATGGTAGATGCCTGTACAATTATAATTTTCCTATGGAGGACCGCACCACTTTATTATTTAATTTAACGTATTAGTTTTATTTGCTCATTTTAGAACACCTCCACCCGTCTACGTAGCCTTTTTGGAAGCAACATACAGTAACTGGGATTGACTGGGGTTGGGATTTGAAGACATCATCCCTCTACTCTTCATACCCTCAACCTCTGAACTGCTATCTCCCCCAGTTTATAGCTCAGTATGGGTGTTTTCTGAATTCCCTGTCTCTTTCCTTTCAGATCATGAAATTAGAGGGGGATGAGGGCCGTCTGAGGACTGAGATGCAGGATTCAAAGGACCAGAACGAACTGTTAGAGTTCCGAGTCCTTGAGCTTGAAGTAAGAGATTCCATCTCTAAACTATCCACTGGAGGGGAGATTGGGTTTGGACCCAAAAGGAAAACTTATGTTCAATAATACACCGTTATTTTTAGGTTAAAGGGCAGCACTCATGTTTGTGAAACATATCATTGTTGTTAGTTTTTTTTTATGTTACTGTTTTTTATATAAACACAGTTATGTTAAAGAGAATATTTGTCACTGCCTTAATGTGATTATTAAGTGTTTGAAATGCCTTAATAATTTTAATAATTACTATTTTTTTATGAAAACAAAATGTAAACTATATTCAAATATATGAAGTATAAATTTGTTTTCAAGTATTAATAAAAAAATATACTTTAAGTACCTGCATCCTTACAGTTCATTGTTCACTTTCATTTTACCCTGCATGTATTGTTTTTTTTGTTGTTGTTGCTTTCATGTGTACGCATTACAAAGATATAACTGTCAAACATCCTCTATTAACATCTAATGCGATTGTTTGTTTAATATACATCATTTTATAAATACAGTATACAGTATTAAAGTTCAGTAACAGTGGTTTGATTTCATATGCACAACAAATCAAAACAATAGAAGCAATGGGGTGGTCTAATAAATGTACACACTACTGTATGTATTATTTATAATCAACGTTTGCATTGTTACAGTAAATTTGTTAAATGCACATTTGAGGTTTAAGGATTAAGTTTGTAGTATAAAACAGCATACCTAGAAAGCCAATGAATGTTGCTTTGTATCTGTGATTACACTGCCTTGAAAGTGTTAACAAAGTGCAACAAGGATTGTGTCAATTTATTCCAGTAAGAATGTGAATAGAACACAGTAAGAATGTGAATAGAAGACTGCAAATAGAACACATTCCTTGGGTGAATTCATAAGTTCTCTGTTATCATATCAACACCATATGTCTTCATTTAGACTTGACCCATTCATTGGTTTTGTTTATTGCAATCCTTCTTCATTTAACATCTTGGAAGCTGTTCAGTTGCTCTGAAACCCGCCCCATCCAAGCACCCTTGATTATTCTCCTGGTTCATTTCCGCATAACCTGTGCATGTTTTTGAAGTGATGTAAGTACCTGTATTTCTGTCATTTCTGTTGAGTTAAATTTGCATGCTGCCCAAACCCTATCTCGGCCCCCAAAAAGTGCTTACCCTTTTAAGTTAATTTATTTTTCTTCATTTCACGAGTCCAACCATTTTGAATTAACACCCACACTATTCGCCTCAGTGTAAATATTACTTCATGACAGGGTTACGTTGTTATAGATAAATCATAATCAAAAGTCAACTATGTAGCTGCCAAAGTAAAAAGTTATTTTGAGCCATCATGTAGGCAGCCTGTATGCTGACTAAGGGTTGATTTGATCTACCTGTACCCTATCGGTATAAACCACAGCTGGACTTTATTGTACCATTTTACAGTACCATGGTTATCCTGGGATTACCCTGAAAAACAAACGTAATAAAGTAGAGGCAACCCCCCAGTGTGCTTATAAAACCCAGGAGTGGCTTACCCTGGCGTCCAACCCCGGAGCACACTTTGGGCCTGTTGCATTAACCCTTGGGATCTGGTCAGTTATCGGGTCTCTAGTGTCAGAATTACCAAGCAAGGTTGAGCTTCCCAGTAAGTGAATATAAGGGCTCCTCTTTGTGTCCAATTTACACTTTTAGAAACTGCTGGCATTCATCAGATAGTCTTAAAATGCTTTTAATCCCCTGACTGCAGTTTGATATGGAGAGAAAACCGAATGATTTTGAATTGAGGCTAAACGAATGGTGTGGTGTTTGCAGGAACGGGAGCGCAGGTCACCAGCTTTTAATCTTCATATTGGAGCCTTTTCCGAGAACAACGGCAGTGCTCTTCAGCTCCACTGTCACCAAGAGGGGATAAAGGTGAGGGTTACCAACAGCATGCCAGCCTAGTTAAAGGATTTAGAGATGGTTAATGGAAAATGTTACATTTAATGCAGTAATATTCACAATGCTTGTCAACTTTTTGGTTATGAAAGAACCACGCTTCATTAAAGTAATATTTTGTATTTTCTAATTCTGTACTCCATTAAGCAAATGGCTAACTCCTGGTAGATTACATTGTCAGGCATTGGTCTTTCTATAGCAGTGGTACTCGACTCTGGCTCTCGACAGCTAATCCAGTCCAGGTGGCTGGATTAGCTTACTCCAAGCAGGTTCTAATGTAGTTAATTGAAGCTGCTAAGAGGCAATTAACTAATTTAGGACCTGGTTGGAATAAAGACCAATACTGGAATAGATCTCAAGGGCCAGAGTTGAGTACCACTGTTCTATAGTAACATGATATCTTTAAAAACCACTGGCTTCCAGTAAAGCACTGTTCAGGTTGACACATGGCTTGCTATTTTTTTTGTTTGTTTTCTATGTTTTGAGGTGCAAGGCTAGCAATAACAAACTATGGTACCTTGAACTGGATATAGATGGGTGGAATTTTTAAAAGTCTTACGGTACATAAGTCATTCTAAAACGCGGTGAAATTTATTTCAGGATGTTGTCATTCCGGACCTCATGAAGAAGCTTGATATACTTGGAGATAATGGAGTAAGTCGAGAAATATTCTTTTATAACAAAATAGCATCAGGTTAGCAATTTAAAAATAGCAATTTTGTCAAACATCCATATTTGGTATTTACTTCATAACTGCAACACTACTGTTCGAACGGGTAGATAAAGTAGGCATCACAAAGAGCATTCTGGGATGTCATGAAAGCTCTGGATTGTCCTTGACATACCTAAGAGTGGTGGTTCGTAAAGCAAAAGTAGCACTGAGTTTTTCCTTTACATCACAAACTAAACAAATAATTGTATTTTAAAATCAGTAACTGTTTGCAGGACATTATATCTAGTGCATTGTGCGGCAAGTAAGAACCCATTTTACAGAACTGTTTCTGGTTTAGCAAAGAAGAACCACACAAAAAAGCAAAGGTTTTTTATGGTTAAAAATAAATAAAATTGAAGCTATTGAAAATTGTGAGATTTAAGTATGGGATCAACAACGATAAGTCTACTAACTTTGTGTTTTAATGAACGATTTAAGTGTAGTTGGAACATGGGAATGTTAACTCCAAATAGCCTATTGTTAAAGACTAGAACTTTTATCTGGAAATATGTATATTGGGTTAAATGAATTTGATGTGAGTAAAGTCTGTAATGACATGTTCTGTTTCTATTTTTCATAGTGTTAGTAGCAAACTGTAAAAATAAAAAATGATACTGTAAGTATGCCGACACAGAAAAAAAAGTGAATCCTATTTATTCCAGAACCTGAGAAATGAAGAACAAGTTGCAGTAATACAAGCAGGGACCGTGCTGTCACTTTGTGAAAAGGTACCGTTTCAATTCAAAGAACCCATTCAAGAAGAATGTCATTTGTGTTGTTTTTTTGTTTGTTTTTGTAATTCATTTTTTTATCATCATATTTTTGTCTTCATTAAAGATTTGCTAACCCTCTGAATTTTGTTTATTATTATTATTATTATTATTATTATTATTATTATTATTATTATTATTATTATTATTATTATGTTTTTGTCTTCAATAAAAAATTGCAAACCCACTGAATTTTGATTTTTTTTAAAATTTTTAGTTTGTATTTGTTTTTGTTTTTTGTCATCATGGTTTGATGTACAGTAGGGGCAGAAACCACACAAGTAGTGATATTGCTGAAAAAGTCCTTTGGTTTCCACACAGTTATTTGGATTTACACTGAACCTTCGGTTTTGCATTTTAGATGAACTCATATCAGGATAAAGTAAATAAGTGTCAGCTTTTAGAAAATGAGGGTTTGCACATCCATGTCTGCAAAAAAAGAAAAGAAAAATACTAGATTAGGGTAAATGGCTTGCACCTAAATTTAGATTGTACTTCATTAGCATTACTTGGGTAATACTGACATCTATTGGTGGAAAAATATAAATAACTTTTAAAGAGGCAATATCCTTTCACTTATTTCTTTTCTCTTCAGTTCCTTTTCAAAAATAATCCATAGCAGCTAGATTTACATTTTGGAATATATACATAACTAACTAAAGAAGAGCAATATTAGCTTAAATATATAAAAGTAACAAAGTATGGTAGTTGTACAACAGATAGTGAATATACAAATTAATATTGGAAAAAAAGCAGTGGACTGACTGTATGACACTTGCAAATGCTAATGCAGCTAAATTAATACAGCCTCATATGAGCCCCCATTTCAATAGTCTCAAAACCAGGAAAATCACATTCTGGTGTATTGCTACAGAATTGATTTAGTAATTCTCATTAAAAAAATCGTAAATCACAGCCTCTGATTTATGCTAGATTTAGGGAAGCATATTAATGATGCAAAGGCTTCAGTGCATAATGTTGACTTATGGGGTTAAGTGCACAGCGTAATGCTTATATGCTTCTCTATTTCAATTCCCCTCAATCAGCCTTGAACTGTATTTTTCTAAGCATTTTTTGCTGGAAAAGTTAGCAAGCATTGCACATAATATCTAAGCAGAAACAACAATAGATAATAGTCATACACGTAATAAAATATTAAACAGGTGTGCGAAATTCAATATTAATAAAATGTGTCTGATAAGTGTTCCTTTAAGTATTTGAAACAGTGGTACAGTACTTTTGTATATATTATCGTGTTCACCTCCCTTTCATTTAATGTAAAATAAAATACCCCAATGCCTTTTTTATGTATGTGTGTATTATCATTAAATATTGGGTAACACTCTCATCGGGTCATAACACATGGTGTCAGTACCTTAACAGTGAGTTAAAAGCACTTCAGTTTTTAAATTTTACATTCGAATAGCTGCTATTTTCCCTTGCTTTTTCTGTCTATGCAGTGGTTAAAACAAATTGACAGTACAGAGGCAGCACTCACTCAGAAGATGATAGATCTGGAGAATGAGAAGGTAAGACATCTGACTTCCATGAGCAAACACCACTATCAATATTTCACAATTTCCAGTTTAGAAAGACCCCAGTCAGGGCATGGTTCTACAAATAATGTTTTTGTTTGCAATTGTAATACAGCACCTTAACCACTTGAACTACAGTACTGCGCGAAAGTTTTAGGCAGGTGTGAAAAAATGCTGTAAAGTAAGAATGCTTTCAAAAATAGACATGTTAATAGTTTATATTTATCAATTAACAAAATGCAAAGTGAGTGAACAGAAGAAAAATCTACATCAAATCAATATTTGGTGTGATCACCCTTTGCCTTCAAAAGAGCATCAATTCTTCTAGGTACACTTGCACACAGTTTTTGAAGGAACTCGGCAGGTAGGTTGGCCCAAACATCTTGGAGAACTAACCACAGTTCTTCTGTGGATTTAGGCAGCCTCAGTTGCTTCTCTCTCTTCATGTAATCCCAGACAGACTCGATGATGTTGAGATCAGGGCTCTGTGGTGGCCATACCATCACTTCCAGGACTCCTTGTTCTTCTTTACGCTGAAGATAGTTCTTAATGACTTTCGCTGTATGTTTGGGGTCGTTGTCATGCTGCAGAATAAATTTGGGGCCAATCAGATGCCTCCCTGATGGTATTGCATGATGGATAAGTATCTGCCTGTACTTCTCAGCATTGAGGAGACCATTAATTCTGACCAAATCCCCAACTCCATTTGCAGAAATGCAGCCCCAAACTTGCAAGGAACCTCCACCATGCTTCACTGTTGCCTGCAGACACTCATTCGTGTACGCTCTCCAGCCCTTCGGCGAACAAACTGCCTTCTGCTACAGCCAAATATTTCAAATTTTGACTCATCAGTCCAGAGCACCTGCTGCCATTTTTGTGCACCCCAGTTCCTGTGTTTTCATGCATAGTTGAGTCGCTTGGCCTTGTTTCCACGTCGGAGGTATGGCTTTTTGGCCGCAAGTCTTCCATGAAGGCCACTTCTGACCAGACTTCTCGGGACAGTAGATGGGTGTACCAGGGTCCCACTGTTTTCTGCCAGTTCTGAGCTGATGGCACTGCTGGACATCTTCCGATTGCAAAGGGAAGTAAGCATGATGTGTCTTTCATCTGCTGCAGTAAGTTTCCTTGGCCGACCACTGCGTCTACAGTCCTCAACGTTGCCCGTTTCTTTGTGCTTCTTCAAAAGAGCTTGGTCAGCACATCTGGAAACCCCTGTCTGCCTTGAAATTTCTGCCTGGGAGAGACCTTGCTGATGCAGTATAACTACCTTGTGTCTTGTTGCTGTGCTCAGTCTTGCCATGGTGTATGACTTTTGACAGTAAACTGTCTTCAGCAACCTCACCTTGTTAGCTGAGTTTGGCTGTTCCTCACCCAGTTTTATTCCTCCTACACAGCTGTTTCTGTTTCAGTTAATGATTGTGTTTCAACCTACATATTGAATTGATGATCATTAGCACCTGTTTGGTATAATTGTTTAATCATACACCTGACTATATGCCTACAAAATCCCTGACTTTGTGCAAGTGTACCTAGAAGAATTGATGCTGTTTTGAAGGCAAAGGGTTGTCACACCAAATATGGATTTGATTTAGATTTTTCTTCTGTCCACTCACTTTGCATTTAGTTAATTGCATTAATATAATCTAATAACATGTCTATTTTTGAAAGCATTCTTACTTTACAGCATTTTTTCACACCTGCCTAAAACTTTTGCACAGTACTGTATATAAACTTGGATTCATTCACAATCCAAGATATACACATTTTTGTACTCGGATATATTTATTGACTGTCTATTCAGTGCAACATATGTGAACGAATGGCAATTATGTTGTAACAGATGTACATAAAACATTCAACTTAAGATTCATTGTTAATGAACCAATAAAACGTTTCATTGTTGTCTGGGCTGTCCAATGGTTACTTGTCAATGGTTTATCATTGAAATAAACTTAAGTTAATTCAAATTAATTTACTTCACCCCTGAATACACTGCTGCTATCCTTCCAGTTAAGCCCCTTTCACTCTGGCACTTCTAACCGGACACGGGTTCTGGCTACCCAGGTCACAATCCTGCGTAGTGTAAAACCACGTACCTGGGTCGTACCTGGGTTAACCTGGGTCCGAACAAACCACCTCAGGATGTTTAGCCATATTTTTGTTGCTTGAGACACACCATGAGCCAGTTTGCAGCAGGTATGAAGAAACATTTGCATTAATGAATATTTGGGCCGATGGTTCAATCCAGAGATGCGTGGATCGAAGCGTCAGTAACAAGCTGCTTCCGGGGCATTGATACGCACATTGTTTACTTGAGTCTGTCATCCAGGTCAACCCTGCTTTATCAAAAGCAGTGTGAAATCACGTAGCCGACCCGCATGACACCGGGTCCTGACGTGGGTAGAGCATACCAGTGTGAAAGGGGCGTTGGATGTTTTTTGTTTGTTTGTTTGATCGTGCACTATGTAGATCTCACATGCAATACTGAAAGAATCAAGTTAGTATAGCAAAGTGTATTTCTGTTGTTTTTTTTTTTAAAATCTGGTACTGTACTAAACTAAAAAAGTTTTCAGTTTGCATGCTTTCCTTTGACAGTCACCTCAGCAGTGTCTTCAGGATCAAAGTATTTTACTAGCTAAAAAAACGTCAGGTCTGCAGTCAGACCATGTAACCATGTATAGCACACGTTCTAGTTGACATATTAGCAAATTCTGAACTATAAAAAGACAAGTGAAGAAATTATAGATTCTCGGCAAAATAAAAGGGTTACCAGTAGTATGTTAATAAAGCTATTGAGAGGCATGTGGATTAAAGAATTAGCACTCCTACATTTGTATTGCTATGCAACTCAAGGACAACTCATTCACAGCCCTTAATATGAGTTACTGTGTCATTACATTTTAATAGGAAATGTCAAAAAATGCAATACATGAAACCTCGAATTAACCATAATGCAAGTATCCAAAGAATGGTTTTGATTAAGTATCAGGTGTCCTCCAGTGGTCACTATGCTCCCCGGACCAAGTACCCAACAGTCTGATACTGTTGCCTTTGGCCTCAGTCCCATGCTGTAATAATTGTGCAGATTCAGTGGTGGTGAGTTAAGAGCATTTTACTCTCTGCCAGGAGTTATTCGGTAAACAGAAGGGCTATCTGGAGGAAGAGCTGGATTACAGGAAACAGGCCCTGGACCAGGCCTATGTGGTAGGCACGCTGGATTCATTTATACAACGTTTTGAAAATTGTTTTATTTGAAAGGATGTGTTTTAAGGTGCCAAAAAATGCTTTTTATGAGTTGAAAAAAATATGAGAATTTTTCTCAATTGGCTGAAAGTTTTAGTTTTGATTGAATTTGTAACGGGATACTGCATCTTTTACACCGATGTCCTTTACATCGATTATAGACAATAGGTAGTCAAAACACTGAGCTTAGACTAGCTTGAAAGGAAACTATGGGGTGCGCAAGGGGGACGGGGAGGGCGTGGCTTCTTTCAAGTTTCCTGATATAAAACGAGAGTATTTTAATAAATCATTACCCCAACCTTTGCTCGCCAGTTAAGAGTTACGTTGTCTTTTTGGTTTCCAATAGCAACACCAAAACCAGCGGTGGGAGCCAGAGTAAACTTATAGACTTATAGACAGGGGTGAACAGAGCGCATGAGTTTAAAAATAAACAAATAAATAAATAAAATTAAACAGTAGCCTAATCGCATTCATTTTCCAAATTTTGATAGCAGTTTTGTAAACTTTTTTTTCTGTCACGATTATTTGCTTTGCTAACGTTCATTATGTCCTACTACGTCCGAGAGAAAACTGTGAAACGGGAGTATTTTAACAGTAAAACCCGGTATCTACATTTTTGTAAACCCTTTTTTTTTTTTTTTTTTTGTCAAGTAGGCCTAAACCTCGGAGGTTATGTTACTGTATCATTTACTGTTTAATGTAATTGCGTCAGGACAGTTTTTAGTAGTAGATTTAATAATTTTATATGTGCACTTTACTTTTATTACAGTAGTAACGCACTGATCTTTTTATTCTTTCGATTTTGTGATTGTGTGTCATTTCGTTTCTTTAATTTGCGTCTCAATGTCAACGTTTCTGTTCTACAGTATGTTAATTTAAATTATCCCAGAAAATCCAGGAGTTGGAGGCCACACTGTATAATGCTCTGCAGCAGGACCCAGGCAACAGAGTGAGTGAGTCTTTGACAGAGAAGCAAAAGGAGGAGCTGAGAATAGCGGTGGAAAAGCTGAGGAGACAGATACTGAGGCAGAGCCGAGAGTTTGACAGTCAAATCTTACAGGAGCGCATGGAGCTTTTGCAACAAGCGCAGCAGGTAAGTTGGGATACGGAAGAAAAGATGCAGTATCCCAATTAAATGTTGAAAGTGTATGATGTGTCATTCTTCTAATACACTTTATTTTTTACGAACCGAAATTAACTTAATGTATAGCCCCAGTTATAATGAAATACTGTATGTGCATTCACAGTATGCTGTTCATTAAATAATGTGTTACAAAATGTTTTATTATGACGCCTGCTACAAAATATCGAAGCATCAAAAACAGCAACAACAAAAACATTTGTGTGTTTGTGTGTGTGCATTGATATACCAGTCTCCTGGTGAAGGCACACTATGCAGGCACAATGGTAGAACGAATGCATCGAATTGGTTCCCACGGTAGACTAAGCACGACGGGTTACTTGCTTATCATTGTTTGGTTCTTTTGCCGAGGCACCTTCATTTAAGCAGTGGTTTTCAACCCTGGTGCTGGGGACCCACTGTGTCTGCTGGTTTTCATTCCGACTGAGCTCTCAATTACTTAACTAGACCCTTACTTGAAATGATCATTTGTTTAATTATACCTTTTTTATTTATTTAAACGGATTTAATGTACCGGTGTATGTGCTTTTCTATGCGTCTCACCAATTTCAACAACACGATTAATGACTTGTGAAATCTCTATTTTCCTTTCAATTTTTTCAATAACTCTATATATATATATATATATATATATATATATATATATATATATATATATATATATATATATATATATATACGCACACACTTTAGGGTGGTGCAGATTCTCTGTGAGAATTCGCGTTAAGTTAAAACAATCCAACAATTCACCTTGGTGGTTATATAGAGTAGCTTGTAAAGATTCTAAAAAATATATAGCAGAACTAAAATAATGTAATATAATTAACATTACTTATTTTTAAACTAATACCAACAACATGATTGTAATTCACACCAGGAAGTATCTCTAATAATAATAATAATAATAATAATAATAATAATAATACCTTTGCAAAACAATTTTACAAAGGTGTACTTAAGGGTTACTTATAGTATCGAGAAAAGAACACTACACTTCATAAAAAATTTGCAGTCAGTATATAGTTGCCTTTTTATCTTTTTATTATTTTTTTTTTTTTTAAATGTACCTAGCTCTATAGTACACTTTACCGTTCATTAACACCAACTTTCTCTATTTAATATAAAACTAATTATTACATGTGGAGTAAAATGTAACTTTACAAAACACCTACTTTCTCATCCAAAAAAAATGGTAGTTTTTGATGAGCATCCTCGGTCTTAAGAAGAAAGAAAATCTGGTCATTCGCAGCGCAGGGTGAAAATAGTCTGGACATGCGCAGTACGCAATTAACAACAATATCATACTAAAAAACACTAAAACATTTGACATGTTCTTAAAATAAAATCAAAAAAATATGAAAACCTAATAATATATATATATATATATATATATATATATATATATATATATATATATATATATATATATATATATATATATATATGGGTATTTGGAAAACCCAGGCGGGATGGCTTTTGTGATGCAGAGGTGGGTGCACTGCAAATAAAACATGTGTACAAAAGGAATGGCTGTCTGTGATAAGATATCCTAATAATAGAATTTGATATTCCTGAACTACATACATATATATATATTTGTAACTTGTTAAGTTTATTTCAGTAGTTCTATATATTTGTGTTTAAAATATATCTAACATTAATATTACAAATATAAATGACTGATTGTTCAAGAGCTATTGAATAGGTTATTGTGTGTTGTTCAAGACTGGCAGGTCTTTTTCTCAGATATGTGGTAGTGTAGCTTCTGTACAGTATAATTAATTCCTGCAAGTCTGTGCGTGTCTCTCAATAGCCCCTGTTTTATTGCATTATTGCATTCCATCCTCCACTAAATACATGCAGTGAGGCAGCTCAATTACTTACCCTTCCAGGTGCTCTATTACAGTTCTTGCACATTAGGCGTCAGGAGAATAAAGTGTTATAAAAAAAACTGGAGCTTTCTTAGAGTGAGGTGCCACGTGGTGATTTTAAGAAGCCTGGGTTGCATGGATTAGCAGTCTGGGACAGGATGTGCATTAAACATGAATAGTATTCATGAAATTGTATGAATGACATCAAATCTTCTTAATGGAACTATTTAGAACACTGGGTTTTTTTCTTCAGTAATTAAGGAATTAGTCACATGAAAATAAAATGCTTTCAGTGGCTCTACAGTATTTACTAATCACAGTTGTTTTGTTGCCTTGTATTTTTTGTTGTTTTTAGTTTCAAAGTTAAGTGCATTTTCTAAATATAGCCACTGATAAGTACAATACATATATTTCCACTGCAGTGGGTTAATATCAAAAAATTGCTTCCATCATTATGTGGATATTCATGTTCTTGCAGTGATTTGTTTAGGTTGTAGTGCAGTGTAATTACACCTTTCAGATTAGGGGGAGAGATTAGGGGTGGGGTGCGGGGGTGGAGTTGCAGGAGTTTCTGCTGTACACTGTCAGTTTGTATTGCTACTCTCCTACTGCAATAAATAAATACAAGAATGTTAGGTTTACATATTACAAATGCAACAATTGGCACATACCTGGTTGGTAGAATTGTTAAAACTTGTAGAAAAGATATGTTTTTTTTATATATCAATGAATATTTTACAAAAACATTCATCTCAGACTACCATTAAGCATAAGTCAACAGGAAGTATGCCAAACTTTTCCACTCAAGAGGTGCGGATAATTTGTTACCACGTCAGCTTCTGAGATCCCAAGAGCTATAGGGGCTGATGTAAGGATACATGCAAAGTGATTTGTGGCTGCAAAGCACTCATATTACAGCCAAAATTGCATGCGCAAATCGTATTTAGCATGCACAAATCGTATTTAGGTCGCCGTTCAAAGCAGTTGGCAGACTCGGAGCACTTGGAGAAGCTGTGGGCAGCTGTTTCTCATCAAGGAACAGTGCTCGCAGAGCTGCTGCGTGAATGTGCGGCACCTCCTGCCCCATCTGTCTCCTTGGGGCCCCAGGTGGCTACAAGCGCAGATTGGCAAGATGACAGGCTTTCCATTGCCGTCTCGGAGGAGGTGGGCGAACAGGAGCTGGCATCTGACAGCACATCCCCTGTAGTTAAGCTCTCCCTGTCAGATGCCCAGGCCTACAGGTGAGACAAGGCAGTCCATCTTTGATGATGAGCCTACTACCTCTCCTGTGTCCACCCACCCCCCAGTGCACCCGGATTTTCTTTTTGAAATCCTGTCGTCCTGTGGTCCCGGCTACAGCCCCGGCTGTTTCCCGGTCAATGGAAAGGGTGCATAATGCGGAGAAGGTATGATAAGGTGCATGATGTGGAGAAGCTGTGTTTGGCCCAGTTCCCACCAGTGGAGGCTTCAATTGCTGCTCTGGTTCAGGCACCTAATTTAGCGCTCCTGTCCAAGGATGTTATCTACCCTTTGAAGCAGTGCTGTTTCTCAGAGGTGATACTGAAACGTGCCTATTCAGCCAGTGCGTTCGCCACATTGCTTGGCAACTATAATAGCATACTGGTAGCCTACCAGTCCTATTTGCTGGGGTTGCTCTCTCTGATAGATAAAGCACCGCTTTTGGATTCCCCAATTACACCGGAGCATACGTTTGGTCCTGCAGTGGACGAGATGCTGCAGCGCACTCAACGTGCCCAGGAATCCACAAGGAAGCTGGTCCGCCTGCTTTCCAAGCGAGCACCTCCAGTGCGCAAACCAGCTCCAAACTGGCAGCCAAGGACCCAGCAGCCTCAGGGACTGGCACAGCTGGCTGCACCTGCTGCCAGAGGTGGGTTTCAGAACTGGCCCACGACTTCTTGTCTGTGGAGGCTTTAATAGGTTCTTCCACCAGGCGCAGAAGCAAAAGCCTCAGGCCAAGCCACAAGCCCAGTAGCAGCCTTAGGAGCTTGCTGCTCTGTGCAGTTCAAGCATGGTCCCCCTCCTTTTCGGGGTGTGACTCCAACATTAGTTACAGGCCCACAAGACACCACGGTGGTGGTAGCAACTGTTCTGCAAAAACTTGCTATTTGCACGATACACCCTCTCCACTGGGAGGAAGGGTTCTACTCCAGGTACTTCCTGGTGCCCAAGCGGAATGGTGGCTTCAGTCCGATCCTTGACCTCAGTCAGGTCAACCTGTATCTGAGCCGAAGGAGGTTAAAAATGTTGACCATGCAACACCTGATTGCATTCAATCAGGCCAGACTACAGGTTCACCACGGTGGACCTCAAAGACACCTATTTCCACATCCCCAAAAGACCAGCGCTCAGGAAGTACCTGCGGATCACCTTTCAGGGAACAGCAAATGAGTTCCGTGTCCTGCCATTCGGCCTCTCTCTAGGTCCCCGTGCCTTTTCCAAGTGCATGGAAGCTATCCTGGCCCCATTGAGACTCAAAGGCATCAGAGTGCTCAATTATTTGGACGACTGGCTCATTTGTGCCCAGTCTCCAGCACAGGAAGAGGCCCACACAGAACTTGTCACCGGCCACCTTCATCGATTGGGCCTATCGGTAAATCGTGCGAAGAACCAGCTCACACCTTCACGGACAGCCTCCTATCTAAGAGTGTGCTTGGACTCCAGGTACATGCCAGAGAATAGCCACCTGTTTAGAGCTCTTTCAGCTCAACAGAGTGCTCATGGTAGCAGTGTGGAGTAGTGATTAGGGCTCTGGACTCTTGACCGAAGGGTCGTTGGTTCAATCCCAGGTGGGGAAACTGCTGCTGAACCCTTGAGCAAGGTACTTTACCTAGATTTCTCCAGTAAAAACCCAACTGTATAAATGGGTAATTGTATGTAAAAATAATGTGATAACTTGTAACAATTGTAAGTCGCCCTGGATAAGGGCATCTGCTAAGAAATAAAATAATAATAATGGTAGTGACGTTCCAGAAACTTCTGGGCTTGATGGCAGCAGCTTCCTAGACCGTTCCATTGGGTCTCCCTGCATGCCCTCTGCAGGCCTGGTTTAACAGCAGGGTTTTTCAGCCCGCGTTGAACCACGGATGCCTATTGACAATGTCTCATTACTGTCTGAAGGCACTCTCTTGGTGGAAACAGTCTGACCAGAAGAGAGGTTGTCACCACGGACACGTCCAGCCTGGGCTGGGGTGTGGTATGGATTGGCAGGGGTGTGCAAGGTGTGTGGAAACTCCCTTGGCAGGGTCTCCACATCAATATTAACTGCAGGCAGTTTATCTGGCCTTGCAGAATTTCTTGCAAGAGGTTCGAGGGAGACATGTGCTTGTCCGTACAAACAACACAGTAGTAGTGGCTTACATAAACCACCAGGGTGGCCTCAGGTCACCCAATCTCCATTTTGTGGCCTGCAAGCTTTTGCTCTGGGCACATGAGAACCTCCTCTCACTGCGGACAGTACATCTGCCTGGGGTGACAAAATGGGTGGCGGACCTCCTCTCAAGGGGTTTCCAGCTTCTCAGAATGAAGGCTTCACCCTGAGGTCATGAGCCTCATTTGGGAGAGATTCGGGAGAGCAGAGATAGATCTCTTTGCCTCCCAGGAACTGACCCACTGTCCCATCTGGCAATAGATGCCTTGGCACATTAGTGGCCGAGGCAACTGTTATATGCTGGGATTTGAATCGGGGACCTCCTGGTTACAAGCCCGTCCTTTTCTAAATGAGTTAAACTTAATAATACTAAATCACACTTGGTGGTAGTAGTAGTAGTAATATTAATATTAATAATAATAATAATAATAATAATGCAAGAAGGGATACAATGAAGTTTAGAAAGATTAATTAAATAATAATAAATAAAAAAATCTTAAGGCTGGAGTTTAAGAAAAATAAATAATAAATGAGTTAATTTACCCAAGTACGTAACAGATCTTACAGAAATCTTTGTATTTATTTTTTATTTATTTTTTGCCATTAAGCACCCTGACGTTACTTTATTTCCGAATTCACCTCAAATGCTGTACCATCTCCTTAGTTATTTTATACATTGACCGGTGAGCTGGTAAATCTGCACATGTACCAGTTATTTTATAGATTGACCACTGAGCTAGTTAATCTATAGATTTACATATTTTACACACATGAATCGTAGCATATGTTTATATATATATACACACACACACACACACACAAATAGTTTTTCTTGGTAAGACTTTATATGTGTTTATTGTTCTATTTAACTGTTGCCTAGTCTTCCGTAATAAAGTATCATTTTTCTCATGTTGTACTAATGATTATTGCTTACATAGATAAGAGTACTCATTACATTATCAATGGGCTGGCTCTGTTGTCTGCTTACCGGGCAAGCTGTGGCTTGTCTCATGAATTGGGGCACCATGCTATTTTAATACAACATCAGTTCTCTGGATGTGCAAATCAGTTGCTAAATTTCCTCTCATTTAAGTCCCAAACTCTTTAATTACTTCCAAAGTACATGTTAAAATGTGGTTGCTAGACAAATGCAGTACGTACTGAACTGTTTGTGTTATATAAAGCCATGCCTGTGATATTGCACTTGACCAGATTCAGGACTTTATTTTGAACTACAGTGTATTTTACACTTGTCAGACTGTTTGTCAGCAGTGTTGGAAAGGCATTGTGGCATTATTAAGAGCTCAATGTTTTTCTATTCAGCTGGTGAACTCATAGTTTGGGCACTTGTATCCTCTTATCCCACTGCAGGACGGGGGTAAATCCTCCTTAGTCTTGGCTGAGAGCAAGATTAATTCACTATTGTTCTTGCTTGTTGTTGCCATAGCAACTGCATTGCACATGGTACACTGGGAGGGTGCTGTGGTGTTTGGGTGCTCATGAATAGCTCAGTCATTTTTGTAAGCACTTGGGAGCAAACAGGTCAGTTTTTTTCTTTATTTCGCAAGTTTAATTTTAGTTTCTAATTGTGGAAGTCTGAATATTATATAGAAATTGTAGTAAGGAATTTTGAGCAATCACTTAAACTTAGTAGAAATAAATGTTTCTGATAGATATCTGTGTTTTCTTTATTACTTTTGCAGAGAATAAGAGAACTGCAAGATAAGATAAATGTTTCTGATAGATATCTGTGTTTTCTTTATTACTTTTGCAGAGAATAAGAGAACTGCAAGATAAGATAGAATTCCAGAAAAGACACATTAAGGAAATAGAAGAAAAGGTAATTATTACAAGAAGGACTGGACTTAACATTCCCCGTGGACCAAATTATAGACCTGCATTATAGGATTAGAACATGTCCTGGGAAAAAAAAACTTTTTTCTTTGGGAGATTTTATGGGATTTAACAAATACATCATTTAGAATAAAAATATTTTTTGTATTACATATTGAGGTTTGTTTTGTCTAGCCTAATATTTACAGTTGGTCAGTTTATCCAATATCAATATTTAAAGAAAAATGTACTGTACATATTACAATTATTGTTTCGATTCTGACATTTAGCCTGGTATCTTCTTGTGTATGTTAATGATAATCATGTTGGTTGACTCATTTGAAGACTGCAAGATTCACTTTTGTGGTTATGGTCTTTATTAATAGGTTTGAATACTTACATTGAAAGTAACTTTTATTTATTTATTTATTTATTTATGTATGTATGTATGTATTTATTATTTGTGGTTCTTGCTTATTGCAATTATTTCCATTTTGTGTTTTGGTGTTTATTTATTTATTTATTTATTTATTTTACTAAGCCCAGGTTCAGGGGCTGTTGCTTGTTTGCTGACAATGCACTGCTGTGCTCTGGATTGTGCTGAGTCTGTCTGTGATGGGAAACTAGAACTGAGGAGCAGCTCCTGAACTTACAGCCCCTTAACATAGACTTATCGAATACAAAGAAAACACAAGATTTGAGTAAATGCAAAAGATATTCAGAATTATTGCAAAATTTATAAAAAGGTAAGGTACATTTGTAGCTACAAACTGCTGTGCAAACCAAAAGTACTGTTTTCGCGTCATATCTTTTTGATGATCTAAACTGTTACACACCGAATGCTTTTAATGCACATGTCTTATTATCTTTCTTGTTTTTCTCCCCTCCACCCCCCACCCCCCGGATACATTTTATTTGAATTTTTTCTCATTATTTTTAGTTTTTGTTTCTATTTTTATTTTTCTCCTTAGCTTTTATTCTGTGGCCCTGAAGACACCAAAAACTCTAGAGAACAGGTAGAGTTATTATGTATTTTAGAATTATTAAGAACCATATTCTGGAATTTTAGTATTGCTGCATGCCATAATATGTATTTATTTTTTGGCATAGCTGCATAATATTAATTAAAAGTATGTACTAAATGAATACATATAAAAAAATAATATCTTAAGGAGCTAGAAAGCATATTACATTGTAAAGTCATTAATCTCCAGAGTGACAATTTAATAGTAGCTAATTTTCAGTAGTGACTGGAAGGCGTTTCCAATTAATGGGACTGTAAGTCGTAGTACATCATGGGTGCCTTTGTATTTCTTTCTATTTCCAACCACAGGCACTAAAAAGACCTCGAGGAGCATGAAAATGAGCCAAATGTACAATATGGAAAGCACATTCAAGTACGACAAGAAGCAATCAATTGGAAAGTAAACAGAAAACACCCAATCACACAAAATATGGACTTGTATCATACATTACATTTTATACATTAAGATGTAATTTAACCTTTTTATAAGAAAACATTTTGATATACTTTTCCACTTTTTAACAAGAAACTTAAAATATGCTGAATGACATTGACGTTGATAATTAAAACAAACGACTACACAATTTAGAATAGTTTAAAAAATATTTATTAAACCTGTGGAGAGGCAGTTTTTGTGTTGCCCAAAATGAGCAAGCAAGACAAATAATATGGAAAATACAGCAAATGCTTTCTAGAATTTCCAAAACAAAAACCTGAACCCATACTTTGCATATTCTTTAACAGTATCAAAATGGATGAAGCGTTCAAAAGAGAGCCAGAAACCCAGAAAGACTTAGAAAGCAAGGTGAAGGAATATGAGCGCATTCTTGCAGAAAAGGCAGAGGAATCCAGGGTTTTGAGAAAAAAGGTTGAGGAATTGGAGCTTATGATAAACAAATCTCAGTTCTACTGTGATGCTCTTCAAGGTAGGCTAGATTCGGTGAAGGAACTTGAATCCTCAGGTTCATGCTGCAGTGATGAGGAGCTGGGGAGTGACCTCAGCGAGTTGCGAGAAAGAGTCACAAGCTTGGAAGGACTTTTGAAACTCAAGGAAATTGCTGAAAAAGATCTGAGCAATAGCGTTAATGAACTGGAGAAAAAGTTAGCACTCAAATGTGAGAAGGAACGAATGCTTCTTCTGCGATATGCCAAAATGGACCAGCTAGTGATGCAAAAGGAAGTTGTTGAAAGAAGACTTCAGGAAAGGTACAGTCAGGTGGAGGAACATAAGCAGCAGAGTGACAATTCAGAGGAAGAGTATGAGGAGAAGATTAAGAAGTTGACCAGTGAAATCACAGAGAGGTACATTGTGCAGTCTCAGCTTGAAACAGCCAACAGTGATCTGGTTAAACATGTTAATGACATCAATGATTCGAAAAGGCTACTTGAGGCCAAAGTTGACCAGTTGAATGGGGAACTAGAACAGAAGGTCTACAGTGAAGCGAAACTCAACCAGCAGTGTTTACAATTAGAAAAAGCCAATAAGGACTGGGAGATCCTTAAAGAGCATCAGAGAGAGCAGTTTGCAAAAAGGGAGAATACACTTAAGTGTAAAATTAAAAGTCTTAGAAAAGAGCTTCAAGACAAAGATGAAGCCTTACTAGGCAAAAGGTTTCTTGTGCTTCAGCAAATGAATCAAGAAGAAAACCACAGTGAAATGGCAGAAAGTCCTCAGGAGATGGTGATGGAAAAAGATAACCTTCTAGAGGAGCTGGAGAGAATGGTGGATTCTGAAAGAGACAAGGTCGGAACAATCATCAAGATGAAAACCAAGTACGAAATAGAAATTAACCAGAAAGATAGAAACATTAACGAACTGACAGAAGAACTTGATAACCTCAACGAGGAGATGAGGGAATTACAGGAGCAACTCAGACAGCAGAAAGAGTTAGAAAGAACGCTTCACGAGAAGAACAAGGTGCTGCAAGACCTACTTGAAGATATGGAGAAAGGCAACTCGAAGAACGGGCAAGATAAGATTGCACGCATGGAGAAGCTGTTGAGCATGAGAGATGAAACTGTGCAAGAGCTCCATGACAGGGCAGCCAGTCAAGAACATCTACTTAAGGAAATGGAGGAGACCCAAAGAAGGTTATCCCACCGCAACCAGGAGTTGGGCACCAAGCAACGTGGGCTTAGTGACGAAGTTCACAGGTGGAAGGTAAAGTGCTCCAACTATGAACAACGTGAAAAGGAAGCAAGGGTTGAAATTAAACAACTGAAGGAGGTTATTAACAAACATGAGTTCAAAAACACAACCTATGAGTGGCAACTGAAAGAAAAAGACAGTGAGATAAAAGAGCTAAGTGCCATGAAGGATAAGGAAGTGGCAAGCTTATTGGTCGAACTTAAACGGTTAATGTTGGAGTTTGAAAGCAGGGAGAATGCTTTGCTGAAGGAGAGACAAAACCTGGAGGGGCAACTGAAGAAAAAAAGAAAGGAACTAGAGACCTCTGAGGACAACTATCAAAAGCTGAAGCAACAGTTTGAATCGTTAGAAGAAAAGGAGTACATACTGAAACAAACAGAAGCTGCACTTCAGCTCGGCAATAAAATGCTTGACACCCAGCTATCACAAAAATCTCAGCTTGTGATATTGTTAAAGGCAACAATAACCAAAGAACAACAGATGTCCAACAACATGAAAAAGGAGGTGTGCATTAAAGATATGACTATCAAAAGATTTCAAGAGCAGGAAGCAATGTTGCAGTCAAGAATAAGAGACTTTGAAGAGGTAAGTGACTTTTTATGATGTTCAAATATTGATATTTTTACCTTTACACACTATGAAAAATCAACAGGTCACTGATTTGTTTTATGACATTGTGAAACGGGGGTTAGTCACATGTGTGGGTCGTCATTGAATGATACTGAGGCAGACACAGAGCATTGGGTGTTGACACACGCCGCACAGGTGTGCAGATTTAATAAGCACAAGTGCTGACACTAGGGTACCACCAGTGGCAGCCATAGTGTCACATTTAATAAATAAAACAATACAAAATAAAGCTAAAAATAAAAGTTAGCCATACAAATGGTGAGCGCTAGTCCCACTAAAAGGAATATTCCGCTCAAGGAACATACCCTCTCTATACTGTTTGGGATCGATATTTCCCTAAACCTACTTCTGGGCTCCCGGAGTCCAGGCCTTCTCTCGGCGACTCCTGCCTCTTCAATCGGCCTCGGCTGGGCAATGCCTTCACGGGTTTTAAACAGCCTTTCCAAACGGCTGGGCAATGCCTTCACGAGTTTCAAACAGCCTTTCCAAACGGCTGGGCAATGCCTTCACAAGTTTCAAACAGCCTTTCCAAACGGCTGGGCAATGCCTTCACGAGTTTCAAACAGCCTTTCCAAACGGCTTAACTGGGCAGTGCCTTCACGAGCACTGTCTTGCAGTAGACGAGTTTCGTGTAGTTAATCCCACGGAGCGGACGCTCTCCTCCTTGATGTAAACACAGCGGCAACTCTTGCTCAGCGCCCATCTGTGTAGCAATGACAGTGCAGTAGCCTTGAGCTGTAGCGCAGATGCTTTTTGAGCTCAGTGGAGCCTCCCTGGGAATGCCCCTCAGCCAATTAGGACCTCCCAATCAGCTCAGCATCAGGCAAGCCTAACTGCTCAATTACTTCCTCAGTAACGCGTCTCCTGTTGCGCGTCCCAGCTGCTTCCATAAAGGCACACATGCACCCAAGAACCAGCGACAGGATCTCCCTGTCACACATTGGTACTCTTGTTTCATTCTCAATAGAAGCATATATCATGTTTTATTATCATGGTTCCTGCTGAAAGATATTAAATACCATTTGATTAAAACAGCAAGTGAAACATAACTAAGCATGTATATGGCATAATAGCATAGACCAATTACATTAGTCATCAGGGTAGCAGTGTGGAGTAGTGGTTAGGGCTCTGGACCTTTGACCGGAGGGTTGTTGGTTCAATCTAAGGTGGGGGACACTGCTGCTGTATCCTTGAGCAAAGTACTATACCTAGATTGCTCCAGTAAAAACCCAACTGCATAAAATGGATAATTGTATGTAAAAATAACGTGATATCTTGTAACAATTGTAAGTCGCGCTGGATAAGGGTGTCTGCTACGAGATTAATAATTAATAATAATCTTTTTATTGAGTGTTTTAATGTTATGGATATGCTATAAATATGTTGAATTCAAAGGCACACAATTGTGTGCAGTTTTGAAAGAAGCACATGTTATAGCAAACATGTATTTGCATTTTAGAAAATGGTATTTGCTGCCATGCTAGTTTAAAGAAAGTTTGCAAGCATACTATAAAGTAATTTTAGATTGTTTGACTTCTGAGGTAATTTCAACTCAGCAGTGTTTACAGGGTCCAAACATGTCAGTGTTTGCAAAGCATATTCGTCATTTTGGGGAAGCAACTGGGTGGTTTAGGATGAGAAAGAGTGCATTGAAGGGGAGGGGACAGTTTCATATTCCAAGTGAAATGACCTAGGGCAAGACTACATGGAAGGAAGACAGGCAAACAGAGCTTTATTTAACCCAGTATAGTACTAATTATATAAGAAAAAATATATGAAAATATGCGTTTGCTTAAATATGTTTGCTTTAGATTCAAAACTGTACATGTACCATTTGAAAGTGCACAGCATGTAAGATTTATATGTTTTTTTTTGTTAGTTATAACCCCTCCAACAAGTCACATTAAGCTCCAGGATGTGAAGCAAGGCAGTAAACATTCTTAGGAAAATGTGCACTGTATGTAAAGGAATTAATCAGCAGCCTTATCTATAGAGGAAATGGTAACCTGAGAATCTCATTCATACTGCATGTCTGTACACCCAGTAACAGACAACTGTTTTCTGCCATCAATAATAGATGCATGTTCACTAAACAAAGGGGAGCCATACTGTGTAACCTGGGACATAATACATAAACAGCTCACATAAAAAAATAGCATGGCATGCATGCAGGCAATACATAGCAAAACAGTTGCTTTTGTAAGATTTAACTTATGGAGACTTCAGTTGAGCAGATGAAGGAGTTTAGTTATCAGTTTGCTGCACCCGGGCCTGAAGGAGCTGATGTTTTGAATGTCAGTGTTAAGATCGACACTTCCTGGTCTTTCCAGGACATGGAAGAGGCGAGGATTGAAAGGAGCCAACAGCCTGAAATCCAGCTGGGTCACCAGGATTTCCAGGTCCTCAGTCAGCGGGTGAAGGATTTGGAGCGCAGTCTCCAAGACAATGTCAGCAGCTTCACGGAGTCAGAGGCAGTCCTTAGAAACAGGTAAACAAGCATGAGTCTTAGTTCTTTTGTATTTCTTTATATGATTGAAAAGAGGGGAGGGTGTATTTTTTACTCCTGCCATTTCCCAGCAACAAATTGTTTCTATGCATGCTTTAGGTATTGATAATGGGTCCAGACACACCATTTTTTTAAATAAAAAAGCTTAGATATCCTGGCCTAGTTAGAGTCCACATGTGTGCAAAGTCAAAAGTATTCAAAAAGAGAGACCCGTCTGTGTACTGTTCATTATATAAATGTGTTTTGAAGATTGATTTGTATGTGTTGACAAACGGTCGTCGCACTGTGCATACGTAGTTAATCTCATTATTTGCACCAGTTCAGATGCAGTCTTTAATAAACTCCTAGTTTTTTCAAGGAACAAAATTCTTAATTTCCAAAATGAAAAATGAAAAATAAACAACTTGAGTGTACTTAAGAGACCTTGGATTCTGCTTTTCTGCTTAAAAACAAAATAGGAACTAATTTATGGATGCTCTGGATTCACTCATCAGAATAAAAGAACTGGAAACATCTGAAAAGAACTTCCTGGTTAAGATAGATGACCTCAGGGCAAAGACACAGCTACCCATTCTCACCAGATCACGGCAAGAACAGAAACTTCGAAATCTACGTGAGGAGATAAGGACAATGGTAAAGGCTTGCTCATTCTGAGCATTTTCATTAACATAGTTTAACAAACTGTTACTGGCATACCGTTTAAAGCTTTGTTTATTCAGATCACATACAAACACAGACACAGTCAGACTGTACTGAACTGTATTGAAGTGAAATATTTTTAAGATAACTATTTTGTTTATCATTGTGCATTGTCAGAGTAATTTGGAACTCCCCACAATTTTCTGATGTTTAAGCTAGATAAGCATTTCCAAAAAACCACAACAAAAAAAACATTACATATTTAACCTGTGCCTTGTGCTTTTCTTTGTCCCTTTACTGGCGTTCCAGCACCACAACTAAGATATTATTTTGATGACTTTAGTACTAAAATATGTAGCATTAAAGATAGATGTCTGATTTGCTATCACTAAAGGCAAAACTCTTCTATATATCTACAGAACAGGGCAGCCTGGAATTGCCCAGCGTCTTTTGCCTTTGTTCTATTGTACCTGGCAAACGTTCTTACCTTTGTACAAAAGGATTCATTCTCCTAGGCAAGTGGTGTTTTCAAGCATATTTTTTACATTACCTTTTGTCACCTGCAAGGGTTAGCGGTATCCTTAACAGCAGTCACATTACCTATTACATACACACCTGACAATTACAACACATTCCTCCATGTAGTAGAAATTGGATATTTTATTGTATTTACAGGCAGCAGAAAAGGGAAAATCAGACACGGCCATGAAGGAAAAGCAGCATCGACTGCAGGACAGGATAAAAATAAAGGAAGACGAGATGAAGAAACAGTCTGAGTATTTTGAGCACTACAAACAGAAGCTGCAGCACAAGATGATGCTTCTAAAAGAAAGGGAGCAGTGCCTTCAAAGCCAGGTCTTCAGGCTGGAGAAAGACGTGATCGACCTCACCGCCACTGTGGCTCTCCTCAGGGCCCAGCTGGAGAGGCACACTTCGGACGCTGCAGCCTCTAGGAAAACCCAGAGATCCATAGAGTTTGATGCAGAGATGACCAGGTTGGCCTCCTTCCATGAAGAAGGTGAAGGCAGGATTAAAGCCCATATCCACAGCCTCCAGGATGAAATGAACAGTTTGCTGGAAAGGGAGGAAGTGAGCCACAGAGAAAAGAGGGAGCTGCGGGACAGGCTGCAGCAGGCTGAGGAGAACGAGGAGTTTCTGGCCAGGAAGCTGGAGGATTTCCGCTCACGCATTCACGAACTGAAGCTGTCCGAGAGCAGCCTTCTGGAGGAGGTGGAGGAGCTGCAGGATGAGAATGAGCTGCTGAAAAGAAAACTGTCCGAGGTGGAAGAAGACCAGCTCTCTAGGGGAGAAGATGCTCAGCAGGTGAAACAGCAGCCTGGAAAACAGGAAGAACTTGACACTGTTGATAATGATGCTGTGGTGAGTGCCATTTTGATACATGTAGTTTTAAACTGTAGAGTATAACAGACATGAAGTATACATTTTAAATACTGTAAGTATACTGTACTAGTACAGTGTATAGTAGGTCAAGGTTTTATAGATAAAGTAAAAATTATACTTTTAAGTTGGTGTTTTAATTATATTGATGTACCTGCCTATTTTTTCTAGGGTGAATGTGAACTGAAGGAAAAAGAAATTCAACTACAAGGACTTGGAATGCCACAAAAGGTAAGAATTTATTGTGGTAAAACTGATTATGTCATTTAACATTTTAGTAAGGTGTGTTTTTTTTTCATTATTTTCCACAAGTTATCTGAGTCTGGTGATAATTAATACAATGTGCCCTCTTGTTCATACGTATGCCAATTTTACATGTACTGTAGAAAAGGTGGATGTAGTTCATGGTGATCTTTTCTGTGCTACTGATATATTTTACAGCTGAGACTGGATGTTGTTTGTTTCTAACATGCTGCTATTAAATAGTGAGAGAATTTTTCTTCATCCTCTACTCTCACAAAAAATAGTAAGTTACAAATACAGCAAGTACCCTATAGGTGTGCTAATATGTTGGCACTAGTTTGATGAAATTCTTTTTTTCAGGTTGTAAAAAATGTAAATATTCATAATCAAAGCCGTACTGAAGAATCTTTGAGAAAGTGTTTCAGTGGGAAGGAGATCTCAATTGTAAAAGCTGCTGTGGGACAGAATCCCAGCAGCAGTACAGATACTCAGAGAATAAACGAAGGACTGACTAAAGACTTGGTGTCTCTCCTGGAGACGATACGTCTCTTAGAGCAGCAGGTAGAGGCTGCTGAGGAGGAGAAGCAGCAGGTGCAAAATGAAAAGGATGCACTCCAGCATGAGTACCAACAAGTCATTAGAGAGCATGAGGAGCTGCAACTTAGCTTTGACAAAACATGCTACCAGTATGCAACCAGAGTTCTGGAGCTTGAGAAACTGAGGGACTTGTTTCTTAGAAAACTGTGTGAGGCGGTGCAGGTAACAAGCAGCAAGAGTTTGAAGTTTAAAGTACTATAATGTTCCATCCCAGCCTTTATTTCAGATTTGCAAAAAAAAAAAAATACAGTATATTGATTTACTATATTTAGAAGAAAGACTTAACATTCAACTGATGCTGAAATATTATATTAAATTAAATATTTTCATTGGTCTGTGCTTCCATATTCTTATGGCACCTCACAGTTCATTTTACCTTTAAGCGGCATTACTGCTGCAGTGTTGTTCTATAAAGATCCTAACATTCACAGTTATCAGTGATAATGTGATGCAATGGTGTAGCATTGTATAGAATTGTTTTTCAGTGTAAAAGCTGCAGTATTTTATCTAATAGTTTTCATTTCAGTACTGGTGTACTATTAATGTCTGTAAAGCATTGAACCAACATTGGGCTCTTGAATATGGCTAGACCATTTTGAATTGCAAGCACTTGCCGCAATTCTAGTGTGTAGGAATCACATCTGCCTTTTTAATTTTGAAGTAATATAAAGTACCTTCACATTATTTCACAATTTGATAATTCACAGATTTGGTTACCAGGAATTTGTTGGTATACTCTACATGTGTTGTTATTGAACTTTATAAAGGCTTTCTGCTGATTCATTGCCCTTGATATCACTACATGTCAGAGAGCAAGAAAAACAAAGTGAAAAAGTAATAGTGTAATCTGAAATAAAAGTTTGTGTATTTGTATTAACTTTGTGGTTTATGTAACACTTGGATAGTACAGTATTATAAATACATTATGTGAAGTTTCATTCCACAGGAGCTTAGAATTACATTTCTTGTAGCACTTACTAGTTGCATGTCTGTTAATACAATATTAACAACTGTTATACAGTGCTATGACTGAAGATTTAAAAACGGTTTCATGTCATGGGATATTTTAATACCACAGATTTATAGCTCAGCTCATTATAATGTTCAAAGTTCAACATAATGCAATAATGTTATTACACAGAGAACAGGGCTCCTATTACTGCATTAAAACCTGTAACACCGCTATGGTGGTCAAAACACTGCTTTTTAATAACTTGCACTTATTAGAGGCTGGAATGGTTTTGTTCTGCAGCATGCTTGTGTGCTGTTTTGTACTGTATGTGTTTCTAGTTTGTATATGAAACACATAACAAAGACTGAGTAGAATATCATTGTGTGGTGATTGTGTTCTGTCTTTAAGATGTATAGAACTCTATATGAATGGGTATTGCTTTAAATAATATTGTAAACAAAGAAGCATTAAATGCTTTGGACACAAGGCAGTTGCACTGTATATACAAATGCATGTTGTTCTTGGCGTGTTGTGTGCTGTATTATAACGTATCAAACTTACTTTTTGCTTCTGCACAGCATTACAACTTACGTTCCATTTTAAATCCCTTTTACTTTCTTTAGGATTCCTTGAAGTCTAATCAGCTGAATAGACTTTACAACACAATCACAGAGCTCATGGTGAGGAAACTACATTCATCTGTCTTTTTTGGGGGTGGGGGTGGGGGGCAACAAGAACTTATGAAATATAAATAACATTGTACTGTTTTAAGCTTTTACCTCATCCCAAACAAAAATGTATATATCTTAAGATCTTTTGGAATGTACCGAATGGATCAAATACCAAAACATTACCCTAAAAAAATGTCATTGCTTTTAATAGAACGTGTACTAATGACTGTCTAACAACCAAGACTAGAACCCAGAAAACCAGTGAAAGGCCAGTGAAAGTGAATTGCTCATAGACATAGTACCAAATACCTTACCTGCAGAAACAAAAAGGATAACATTATACGATGCACTCAGCGATGCTTCAACACCTAAAGAAATATCTGCAATATTTAAACTGTATCTTGTAACAGTTTGCCTCATTAGAAGTATGAAATATGCCTGCAAGAGAATCAATATACAATCAATATATTATAGTATTTCCTATTTTAAACAACTTAGCTTAAAATAACTTGCAGAATGCATTGTATTCAACCACATCACAAACTGTGATTACTCTTTACAAGACTTTCTTTTCTTTGTCTTCCTCAACTGTAGGAAGAGCAGGATTCACAAAGCCGATACAAAGAACTGAGGAGCACTCTAAGCCACCTTCGATCCCAGCTTCAGGTAGTAACAGCGCACAGTATTCTCCTGTATTATACTGTATGTTATCAGTCTTACAAAGTTCTGGCCTCATGATCTTTTTTTAAATGTATGATGGTGTTGCTATATGATTTATTATACTGTATGTTTACCTTTTTAGAAAGGAAAATACCTTAAAAGGGACTACATATGCTTTTGGCAAACTGGGATATGGTATTGAAGCACTTTGCTGTGGCACAATTGAGTTATAACTTGTGTTGAATTGTTGAATTTGAAACTGTACAGTTTGTGTTTTATAGGAAACTTTACCAAGCTCCTGAAAATCACATGAGTCTAACTGGATAGCAAATTTTAAAATTTAAATACATTTAAATCTTTATTTTGAATAGGTATTTTGAAGCAGGTATTTGAATGCAGCATTCAAATTAATTTAAGCAATTTAATGGGTAAATGTCTTCATTTTGCCATAAGTCAAGTTAAAATAATACTGTTGTTTTCCCTTAGACTGGGGACATCATTTTCAGAGAGGAGCTGCTCCAGTTGAAGTGGGAGGCTATACTGGATCCATCTCGCAACAAAGCAATTCAGACCCCTTCACTGATACAGTGCATCAAGGAAGCAATTACCATTGCAAGTAGGATATGTTGAATGCCTATTATTGTACATTATGTTGTCTAATATTCTGATATTGCATAGTATATACAGTTTTTGTACAGTACAAACTTATTATGACATCACTTATTTGAAATGGGCTCCAGTGTCTCTTGATTAGTTCCAGATAGCAATGTGATGAAAATTATTATTGTTCTTTTTCTTCTGTATTCCAATTAAATTACTGTAGATCAAAAAAAAAAAAATTGTGGCTGTGGTCAGGTTGGGAGTTAATATAGAATCACACTCAAAGTATTTTCATTGTTGGTCTTTATCTGCACTACTTTTGAATTATTGTTTATAAATTGATCATAAGTGCCGATTGAGCTTCCCGTTTTCTGTCTACCACAGATATTCCCATAGTCATAACAATCCAAGCATATCTGTATCTGTTATAATGATAGTGATTTGCATAAGTGTACAACCACATCCAGCCTGTCGTCGCCAAAATCAATAGGCGCTGAGAACACTAAAAGCATGTTACAGGATATCAGGATAACATTTAAGCATGCCTGTGATGGAATGTGCTGGGTGCTCAGAAATTCTTTAATAAAAAGATTTCCAACCTTGCTTTTTTTTTGTTCAATTTCGTTACAGGATTGGTTCCACAGCATGGAAATACAAACCTGTGTGCCTGTGAGAGTTTGCTGGAGCCGACTCTTATCCCGTTCTTGGAAAACAACTCGTGTGTCTTTGCAGATGTCATGCAAGCTGTCCGTTGTGGGGATTTAGAGCAGGCAAGTCCCTGAATCACTTTATGCTTTGCCTTCAGGTTGAACTTACACAAAAGATGATCAAGGCAATTGAGAAAAGAAATTGTAAAAAATACTGTTCCAGAACAAAACAGTCAAAACATCGCCGCTCCAACAAACATGCAAATGTTGGCCAGTAATCACAAAAAAAACAGCCTGTGTGACGCTGTTTAAATATTATATAATGTGAATTCATTACATTTGGAAAAATGTTTACATTTAAAAAGGACAGGGTAACACTTTAAAATAAGTGTATATAATTCCAATATTCCTACTGATTTCAAATTAAATTCCAATTGAATTCAAAAGTCACAAGCATGAGTTCATGACATACTTTTCATGACTTCATAACATTTAATACACATGAAATAATCATGAACGGACACTTATTTTAAACTGTTACCAAGGACAGAAATATAAACCATTATTCCAATAGTGCAGGTAATGGAAATAAAGATATATTCAACATGTTCAGTATGTTGTAATTTTATTTTTTACTGTGTACTACTTTTTACTATTGTTACAGGTCAATCTGTACCTACAGAGGCCAGACATTCAAACAAAACTGTCGTTGTTACTTGGATCATCTCCAGAGCAAGACAGTAAAAGTCTGTCAACATTCTGGATGAATAATTCTACCCAAAGAGTCCAGGAAAATGAAAATGCAGACATACCTCCCTCAGCCCAGAAGGACACTATAGTGATCCAACCACAACCTGACCTGTTGGAGATTGTAAGCCACAAAATTCAGAATACCAAGTCAGACTTCATTTCCCTAGTCACAAAAACGCTAGATGTTGATTGTAACAATATGGACAACAATCACATCGCCAGTGACTATGTTCATGGGTCTCATAGTTTTATGATGCTAAAATCTCCAACACCAAATACAGTGTCTCCAACACTGAATATAGAATCTCAAATAAATATAGAATCCCTCAAAGAAATTATTATGAACCTTGAATCTGAAGTACAGTGTCTACAAAATGAGAAGACAGACTTGGAAAACAGCTTACGCAGTAAAGACGGTCTGATACAAAAAGCAACTGAGGAGAATGCCAAACTAGAAGAAAATCTGAGGTTGGCTGAGCAACAAGTTCAGTTGTTTTCCCAGGAGCTGGAAGCTGTAAAAGGGGAAAGCGATTTAAAATTGGAGACAACTAAAAATAACTGGAGACAGGAAAACAAAGTTCTGGGGAGACAGAACGAGGAGCTTCTCAATCAGATTGCGATACTAGAAGTAAATCTTCAGAGCCAGGTGGTTAAAATGCATGAGGAGAACGTTCAGCATCAGGAATACCTTCCCAGACTAGAGGATGAGAAAAAACAGAGCTTCTTAATTTCAAAATTACAAGAAAATATGGAAGAGAAGGCTAAGGTGATTGTTGCCCTACAGGAAAGCTCAGCGGAGATTACTCGAGTGCAAGCGGAGAATGTGCCGCATCAGCTGAACATTTCTAAACCTGTAGAGGAGAAAAAACAGAGCTATCCCGTAATTTCAGGCTTACTGGGAAACACAGATAAGAGTTCTGAGGAGATTGTTGGTCAGCCGAAAGAGCTAAAAGAAAGCTCTGAAGGGATCCTTTGCTTGCAAAACGAGAGTGCTCAACATCAACAGAACCTTTCCTTGCTAGAGGGTGATAAAAAACAGTATTTTGACTCAATTTCAGAGCTACAAGAAAAAGTGGAGGAGGGTACGAAGGTGATTGTTGATCTACAGAAAGAGCTGAAAGAAAGCTCTGGTGTGATCATTCATCTGCAAGAAGAGATCAGTCATTACCAGCAGACCATTTTCAAGATGGTCGAAGAGAAAAAACGGTGCTCCTATTCTATTTCAGAAATGGAAGAGAGTACTAAGGTGATTGCTGAGCTCAAAGAAACCTGTGGAGAAAGTGTTTGTGTGCAAGAACAGAGCCTACAGAATCAGCAGAAGCTTTCCAAGCTAGAGGATGAGAAAAAACAGTGCGGTCTCAGAATTGCAGAGCTACAGGAAAAGATAAAAGAGGGTTCTGATGTGATTGTACATCTAAATAAATCCCTAGAAGAACCCCTGGGAGAGATCATTCATCTACAAGAAGAGAATAATCAGCAGCAGCAGATCATTTCAAAGCTTGTGGTTGAAAACAAACAGCACTTCCAAACAATTTCAGAGCTGCAGAAAAATATGGATGAGAGCAGTGAGGTGATTGTTAACCTAAAGACAGAGCTGCAGGAAAGCTCTGTGGAGATTACTCGTCTGCAAGTAGAGAACACCCAGTATCAGCAGAACATTTCGAATCTGATGGAGGACAAAAAACAATGCGCTCTCACAATTTCAGGACTGCAGGAAAAGATGGGAGAGAGTTCTGAGGTGATTGCTAACCTACAGAAAGAGCTAAAAGAAAACCATAAGGAGCAAACGCATCTGCTAGCAGAGAACGCTCAGCAATTGAAGAAACTTTCCATGCTGGAAGATGAGAAAAAACAGTGTTGTCACACAATTTTAGGGCTACAGAAAAAGATGGAAGAGAGCTATCAGATTGTTGATCTGAAGAAAGAGCTAAAAGAACGCTCTGGAGCAGTCATGTGTTTGCAAAATGAAAACGCCCAGCATCTTCAGAACATTTCTAAGCTAGAGGTTGAGAATAAACAGTGCATCAACACAATTTCTGCATTGCAAAAAAAGGTTGAAGAGAGCTCCAGCCTGATTGCTGAGCTTGAAAAGGCCCTGAAAGAAAGTTCTGGGGAAATTGTTTGTCTGAAAGAGGAGAACTCTGAAGTTTCACTAAAAATTAACACCCTCAGTGAAGAGAATGAGAATTGTGTTCAGAAGCTCTCTGAACAGAGAGAAGAGATGGAAAAAAGCTTCAAGGTACTATCTGAGCTCCAAGGCGAGAAAGAGCACTGTCTCCAGAAAATATCTGAACTAGTAGAAGCCAATAAGATGATTGAGCATGAAGTTCTGAAGCTTAAAGAAGAGAAAGAAATATGTTCTCAAAAACTTTTAGATCTGCAAGTGGAAAATGAGAGAGGCACGCAGACAGTGAGTTGCCTACAAGAACAGAAAAGAGATTTGGAAAGACAAATGGGTGTCATTCAGAGAGATGAAAGCATCAGTGCCGAAAATAGGGAACTAAGAGAAAGAGTTTTAGTTTTGGAAGACTGCAAAAAAATAAATATGGATGAGACTGTAAGAGGGCTGAAGGGTGAAGCTGACAGATTAATGAGAGACAATGAGCTGTTGTTGGACCGAATCCACAACCTAGAATTGAACCAAGCGGCAGCGCTGAAGATAAATCTGGAACAAGCTCACAGAGAAAAAGAAATACTGCTTCAAAAAGTAAACAAATTAGAAAATAAATCTTCAGAGCAAAGTAATAAAAAGGTGAAAGTAGATAAAGCATGCCAGGTTGTGAGGAGTAGTTTAGTAGCAGTTAACCAAGAAGAGCAAAGAGAATATGTGGGAGCCCCTTCAAACTCAGAAAATGCACTGCAGAAAGAGGACATAATGTCACCCAGGAATGAAATGGATGGTGATGTCACACACACAAAAAAGTGGATGGTGATGTCATACAAAACTGTGAATCTGGAAAATACTATCCAGGTAATGAGAGCCTTGACTGGATTGAACTTTGTTTTTCAGTAACAGTTCTTTTATGACATTAAATCACTCTTTATTTATTTATTCTCTTATGCATTTTTTATAGTCTCTTAATTGCACCGTGGCTCTACTGCACTTTCTTATTTAGTATGGAGAATTTCTGATCATCGTAGTTATGACCAAAAATAGTTTCTGCTTATACAGCAATTATCTTGAAAATGCCATTGTGTTCAGGTCTGCAACCCCACACAGTTTTCTATTTTTTTAAATTTTTTTACATATTTTCAGTCCAGGTTGAAACTATCACTGCCATACAGTACGATAGCAGTACAGCACAGTGTAAACATAGGTTAACATTGTGAATATGTCGCACCAATTCAGAAATTACATAGCCATAGCTATAAAATAATAAGATAAAGTTGTTACTGTTGGCTTTGTTGAAGACGACAGCTTGTGTTTCTGCAACATAATGCAGGTAGCCGTCACATTGCTTAACATTTTCCATTTAACAGGAGCAGCCTGGAGTGACTGAAGAAGACATTGATTTGAAAAAGCAGATTGAAAGAACAGAAACAAAACTGAGGGAGTCCCGGGAGGAGTTAGAAAAAACAAAGGCTGAGGTAGGCTTATACAGGACAAATAGTAAATGTTGGGAAGTATTAGATCAAGGGAAATAAAACTTAACAAGCAGTTTTTCTATTATGTCTTTTAGGCACAGAAATGGTACAAAGACCTGGGTTTTGCAGAGTCGAAACGGGAGGATGCTGTGAAAAAATTGTCCCAGGCAGTGAATGAAGTTAAGAGAATGAGGGAAGCTTCAAAAGATTCAGAAATTATGAAAAATGAGAATGTTAAACAAAGAGATAAGGTATTAAGACTTAATTTAAAAAAAAGAGACTATATGAACAATTTTAAAACGTTAGAGTGAACTATTGAAGCAAGTACTGAAGACTAGATATACTTCTTTTTTCACTTCATATGCAATAGTCTTGGAGTACATGTATTTATTCCTAACCTGGAAAAATAATATTTTTGCTGGTGCTGTAGAGTAGATTTATTTTAGTGTGGTAAATGTCTCACATTGGGACATCCACCATCTGCCCTTCTGGCCTAATGTTGAATGCAAATGTAATTCATTATCATGGTCTCAAACAGTCCTCTATGAGACCTTAATATGTACACAGGTACAACAACTACAAAAGCCCAATGATCTCTTAAAGCTGTAAGAATAATCCAGCACTTGGGTGTGGTCAAGTTTGAACTAGCATCGGGGTATCAGGTTTCTTTTGTAAAATGAGTCTCATTGTATATGCGTGTGCTACCACATACATGTTTACATAATAATGGTCCCAGTCTTCTGTTAATAAAAGTGGTTATCAGTAATTATTTTGTGTTACAGTTGGTGGTTATATTGTATTGTGCACCTGTATTGTTTTCAGAAAAGATTGTTCCAGTTCAATAGTAGATAGTAAAACTGTAGTTTAAAAAATTCAGCATGGAATTACCTAAATGGTTAGTAATTATAACAGGATAAATATATAAAGCAGTTAACATGGTGAATAAGGAGTTAGTGATACAAATAACACAGTACAACAGCTACTAATTACTGCTTCTAATAATGGTGGTGAAAATACATTTCAGATAAGCAAATTGACAAAGAGAATCCATGAAGTGGAGGATCTACAGATAGATGCCTTGGCACATGAACAGCACATTTTAACATTAAAATCCCAGCTCAAAGACCAGGCAGCTTTGGAGAAGAGTCTTCACGATTTACAGGACAAACTGGTACAACTAAAGACACAACTTAGTGTACAGGTGAGAAAAGAGGAAACATACCCAACAACTTACACCCATTGTGATTTTCCTTTAATTGTGGTTTGGGGCTGGTGGCCCCATGAGCTTACTTGCTTTCTTATACCATTTTTTGATTGAAATACCTTTTTCTGCTTGAATGGTCATTTTTATTGTTTATTATGTAAAGAATGTTTGCAATATAATTAACAGACCAATGTTGTTTTTTTTGTGTGTTTGTATATCAGTCTTCTGTTGGAAATGATTTGAGTGCAGAGAATTGTGCTCTGAAAGACAAGCTCAGTCATATGGAAGAATGGAGCATTGCGGTCAAGGGTCTGAAGTCTAGATACGATGCAATGAAAAACCAGGTAACACATTAACACTGGACCTTGTGTTCATGATTATACACTGCCCTTGTTGTGTAAGACTGGTCAGTTATCTGGAGATTACCCCATAATTATACAGTATATAGGCAGCATATTTACTAAAATAAAAACAGAGCAACATGGGTCTCAAAGGCCACAGTCTCATGAGCAGGGTTGGAAGCAAAATCTATTTGTTTGAACAATAGCAATTAGAAATCGAAATAAATTGTTCCTAATCACAAAGGTAACTTCTGTAAATGTTGTGATGCTCCCCCTCATTGTGCAGAATTTTCTTTACCTTGACATTAGACAATTAAGAATAATGTTGACTGTGTTATTCTCAGTTTGATGAGCTTGAAAGGAAGAAAACAGAAGCGGAATTAGATGTGGCCCCGTTAAAGGTGAGCTTATGAGAAACGGCTACAGATTAAAGAGGAGTCCTGTATAGCACTTACTTTTTTAATAACAAGTTTTTCATTAGCACCATTAATTCGAACATGAAATGTGTCAAGGAGTGCTAAAATCCCTGTGGTGAATCTGTGTACATTTGTCTGCTTCCCTGTCTGTCAGGTTTACTGCATCAGAGATACATACAGTGTCATCCATTCGCAGGATTAGTTGTGGCATGCTGAGCATGCTCAACAAGCGTGAAACGGAAACAGAGTTACTGCAGAAGTCTTGCACAGCAGTCAATGATTGTATAACTGATAAAATTAGCCTTGATGCAAAAACAAGTTTTGCTACAGAATAGGATCTGGATTCTACCTTCAGTAGGGTGAAAAGACTAAAGAATAAATAAGGAGATAATCAGACAGAAGTGTTGAAGAGTACTGATAGATACAATACAGTTAGTTAGGGGCAGGATAAGGTAATTTTAAAAAATTATTTGTATGCCAATTTGTCATTATTTCTGACCCTATTTGTTTTCTGCAGGCCAAGCTGGCGTGCATAGTACAGAAATGTCATGACAGGAACAGCCTGATCATTCAGATGGGCAGAGTGCTGCGCAGGCATGGCGTGATCGACCTCAGTCTGATTGAAGAGGCTGAGGACCTGGTGAATGACACAGCCCTGTTTGAGTACTCCAGGGCTTTTAGTGCTGCACACGGCAGTCAGGTAAAGAAGGAATGATCCTAATGTGCACAGCAAATTATTCTTTTTATCACAAACACTTAATTAACATCCAGAAATAACTGTAGATTTAAATTGCACCTGTCTGTTAGTTTCATGATGGAATTAAAAGCAGCTAATCTGTCTCCAGTATTGGAGTATTTTGGTGTAAAATAAAAATAAAACAAATACCCATAATTTAAATTATTGTACAATAGGCAGGATTCATTTAAAAGTTTTGAAGCCTATTTTCAACCCACTCTAACAAAAGCTTCAAAGCACAAACAGATTGTATGTAAACTGATTAGGTTTGATATGTTATAGTTTGCTTTTTGTTTTACTCAGGGATGTTTTCCAGCAATTAACATGGCCTGTAATTTTTTTTAGGACTTTTATGAAGATGTATGGTTCAACGAAAAGATGAATGAAAAAGAAGGTGAGAAAATACATTTACAAAGTCACAAAATTCAAGTGCTAGCGACAATCTGAGCCAGGAGAGGCTTTGGGCTTTGATTATAGAACACCAGTTATATAATTATAGAACTGAAGTTTTTGGAAATGATGAATAGCAACAAAAAAACATACATTGTACACTCATGATTATTTTCAGAATACATTCCTGGCCACAATTATATGTTTTTTAAAAGCAGTAAATGTGCATATGACCGCATACTGTATGTGAATGCTACAGTATAAATGCAAGTTTCATTTAATGTAAGTAAGAACAAACATCAGCATGTAAATTTCTTCTGTAATTGTTTCTGATGTGAAGCAAGGGCTTTCAACAACCAGAGGGCTGTGTCTATTTAAGTAAGAACATCCAGACTGAAACAGCAGTAATAATAATAGAAACAGCAATGAGCAGATCCCATATGCATAAAATAAAATATTTACTCACTGCTGGAATGTTGAAAGCCATTCGATTGCTGTATTTTTTATGTTAAATTAAAAAGATCAAAGTGAAAGTTAGCTGTAATACTGCAATGCTCTCTTAATTACCGGGTCAGCTAATGCCTATTTGGTTCAGGTTTTCTGCAGAGTTCCCTCTCCAGTGGCAGGGGGAGCCTCCCGGATCTGGACGGGTCTCTGAATTACAGATCCTGTGTAGCCAAAGCTGATTTTACCCCTTCCCCCGACATGCCAAGGACAGTGCTGCCAACTGTAAGACTTTCTTATTGTGTGTATACCACTAAAGGTTACCCTTGAAAAACATTGAGGGTTGAAAATCTCAATGTTATTCATCCCTAACTTCAAACTCATAAACCATAAACTACAGTAAATCATCTATATAAAAAAAGGTTTCATGTGCACAGTACAGTGTATATCAGGGTTATGCATATTTTTCCTGCCACTAAGCTTTTAAAGCTAAACTGATACATTATAGATCACATTCTTCTGCTGAATCTGAAATAGCCATACATGTTTGTTTGGAGCCTGCAGCTAGGATAACACAGTGCTTGAATGCAATGTACACAGCACAGAAAAAGGGTTACATTAAAATATACTTCCAAGTTCAGCAGCTTATTACAAAGATCAGAGAAAGTGCTCACTGTTTTCAGGGTTAAAAAATAGCACATGAAGAGTGTGTGTATAAGTACCAAGAGGCTGATGTAATCCACTTCAATTACGTTACAATAAGCACTTAATTTGTAACAGAGTAGTACATGCCAATGGGGTATCATTGACCAGATAAGAGGCCCAGAGAGAGCCAATGTGCCACTTCTCAATGATGGATCGATTGATTGGCAAAGCTATTTACTCAGAATGCATAGTGAATTTAAATGATTTCCCATGTGTCAACTTAGCTATATCATCCACTACATTTCTAAACTCTTTGTCAGCAAATAAAGTCAACCTGGATTAACCAGTCGCCAAAAATCCAGTACATGTTAGTTCAGGTGACTATAAAAAAAATGCGTACTGCATTGACCAAAGTAAAACGGGTGAAAATGTTGCACAAAATTATATGGTAAACAATTGAATTTCAGTTTGGCATATAGACCTGCACTGTACACATTTTAGGTTGTTTAAAAAAAAAAAAAAAAAGTGTCTTTTGTTATTGCAGCTGCCTCTATCTGCTGGGGAAGCAGTCCAGGTCACAGGCATGCCAGACAGTCATGGGCTGTACCATGCAGAAGTGAAGGGAGAGGTGGGGCTTGTACCAGCTTGCTTTTTGGAAGAGGGGGGTGGCCTACATGAAGTGTACACGCCTCGTAGCAAGTGTGCCAGTCCAAGCCCAAGGTTAACTAGTCCAGAGAGGATCATACACCTGCATCAGCAGCTGCACCAATCACATCGCAGCAATTACCAGGTCAATAAATCTTTTTAATAGAATGTGCATCATTACACTGGGTACTAGCTCCTTTTAGAATAATTGTCTTAAGTCTTCAGAAAAGTCCTGCTTGGCTGTTATGCATGCTGGAACAGATCATGTGGAGTCCACCTGAGCTTTTGTATATTTGCATTTGTGTGTCTACACTGAATGGTATGTCTTGAGTTTTATGTAGCTGTACATGTATGTGTGGTTCTTTTGTGTGTATATAGTCAAAATAGGACCCCATCGACTTGATATTTAAAACGGTCTAACCCAATCCCTAACCCTTACCCTGACCTCACTGAACCACAAGCTGACGGCATCCTAATCTATATACTTTTTTGCCAAAAAATGAAATCAGCTGGCTATGCTCTGGGACATTGATCAGCCCATGGAAGATTTGAGTCCCTGTTGTTTTTTTCCAATCTCTGGGCTTGTCTTGATAGTGTTACTGTAAGGAAGAATGGCATCCACCATAATACTCAAGTTCACCTAACATGTAAAACCTGAGTACCTATAGAACGAACTTGACTGACCTCTGTAGAAAAGGAGACCTAGTCTACAAAGCTGTGTATTCTGTTTGAGGCTTTGGACGAAAGTGGTTCCCCAATACCTCAGGAGACCACCATGTACATTTGTAGCTATTCAACTTGTAAAACAATTACATTTTCTTCTACTGGTTGTATTTCAGGTGGCCTCATCTACTACTTCTGAATCCAATTCTGAGACAGACCGCAGTACTCTCTCCACCCCCTGTCTAGTCCAAGATGGCACATCCCTCCCTACAGGAACACAGGTCAAGAATGAACTGGAACAACCTGGCTGCGCCATTCGCTCTCAGACAAGGGGGGATGTGCAGAGTCCAGACAGTGATGACCAAGTGAAGGGTCAGATTAATGAGCCAAGTGGAAGATATATCAGCCAAGCTTGGAGAGATGCAAGAGTTGAACTTGATGAAACTTGGCTCTCTGGGGAGAATGCAGGTTGCTCTCGCTCAGCAGCAGCAAGGAGCAATTTGTCAGACTTGTCATTACTAAACACCCAAGGGAAGGATGTCAAGGGGGCAGGGTCCAGTAAAGTATTCCTGGAAGGAGCTACAGGAGTCAAGCAAGGTAAAAAGAATAACAGAAATGCAATACAATGCCTTAGACTTGTATGATGTATTTGAACACTGACTTGCATGTTAATATGACTTGGCATAAAGAGTTAAAGTTCTGTATGGTGTTTGTACAAACAGTATCATGATAAAAAGCAAATGCCTGAAACGTATGACTGTTATCATAATAAATTGGTGAGTTAAAGTAATAAAACCAAACTACATTAATTAATTTTTAAGATACACAAAAAAATAGCCAGGCAACACTGTAATGTAATGGTAAGATCTGACATCTCTTTCATAGCTAAATAAATCTGATTGTCATGCTGTATAATAACAGAGAGTGGAAAGACTAGACATATTTACAGCTTAAGCACTCTATTCCAGCCATGATTTTGTAGACAATGAGAATGTAATCTTCTCTAGCCCTTGCTAAAATCTCTTATAGCTGTGCTTTAGTGGCACATGCCCTGCTATCCACCCTAGAGCTATTGTGTGCTTCCTGTAAAGCTCAATTTGATATGTACTGGTTTCACACAAGGAGGTATGTGAACATGCCCCCTGTCTTTGTGTCTTCGGCTGGCCTGTCAGAATCCATTAGTACACAATGCAGTAAATGCAATATGGAAAGGACCCAATGCGTGGTTTGATTCATAAACTAAATCAATTCTAGAAACATTAATATTTCTGATATTCAATTGTCATGTTTATTTATCAGACCGGTAAATGCATAATGTACTTGTTTTATATCACCCTTAAACTTCCACAAAACAATTAGATGATGTGTTTGCCTCTGATTCCAGTAATAAGGGAAATTGCTTTTTATACAGGATGCTAGTTTATAGTACAATGTTTAGAGTTTTTGGAGTAGTTTTGGGTGTAATTGCCTTGTAAATCTACCAAGCTATAAATAATTAGGCTTAAAAGTGTATCCATGCATGTATCCACAGTAGACAGTAGAAATATTACAGTTTATCCTGAAATAATTGTTTGCAGCTTACAATAAACTCAACTAAGTAGTGAAGTGGCACTCACTATTCATTAATTATTCTTACATTGGTAAATTGTAAGAACTACTTTTTTTATATATTTGTATTACCTGTGAATAGGTAGCCGTTAGACTGGCAATTATGGTAAAGATCACTCTGTTACTGTGATTTTACAGGGGAGCAAAGGTTTTAAATGCTTGAAAATCTATTAAATTCTACCCATGTTGGCTGTGCCTGCAACATTTACTACATTAGTCATTTAACCAATATAGACTTTGGCTGGTAACTCTGAAAACATTAATTTGCTTATACTACAGCCTTGGGTAGCTTTATATGAAAACTGTATGAAATTAAATTGATCGTTGTTGACTCACAATAGTGGCTTGCATATCCTGTACAGCTTAGTTTTTCACCACTTTCTGGTGATTCTTGTTGGGTTGCGGGGGTAAGTTTCTGAGCCATCATGATGTGGCCTATCCATGAGCCAATAAGTTTTGTTGTACTCTTTGAATATTTTTTACACCATCTATATGTGGTTTTCCTTAAAACATTGACGCTAACATAAAGCAGTGTTTTATCCAGCCATGTTTGCTCAAGCCTAATGCAGCATTTAAACTCAGTATTTGAAATATACATTCACATTTTTTGGAATAGAATGCATGTTTCTTTTTTATCAATAAATGGAATGCTATTGTCTTGAAAGTTCCCTAACATAAATCAAGTAGAAGTTTGTTTTTTTTTTTTAAAGCACATTTTCTTTATTCAGCTCCCCTGCAGAAATGCATTTGGATGCTGCATCATTGTTTCAGACAGTTGCAGGCACTTCCAGGAGTGATGTGATTCATCACAGTGGTGCACAGAAAGAGGGAGCTGGATTTCAGTTTGTTTACTGAATGTCACCATAAGACAGGGACATGATACAAGTTTGGGTTTAATCCATCTAATTCTATAGAAGAATCTGTTGAAGAGGAATTCTACATGATATTATTTGTCGTTTCTTTCTCTACACAGCACCCCCATCGCCGGTTGGCTCAGTCCAGATTATAAAGACCGTGGGGCAAAGCAGTCTGATGATAGGCTGGGAGAGGCCTTCAGTGGACGAGCTGGGTTGCAGCAACGGAACTTTCATTCATGGTTACAGGGTAGGTAGCAATATTCTTTGTATATATGTATGGTAAGAATGAATGTTGTTCTGTTTTCATAATGTATCATCTATGCTTAGTTAAATGTCTAGTTAGAGTCAAGAGAATACTATAACATGCATTTAAAAGGTCTCTTCCCTTATGTTTACATTTTATTCAACTTAACTGCTGCGTTCATGTTTTCACTGCTATTATTTTAGTGTGACCTGATTGGAAATGCTGTTGTGTACAGTTCTCTTTAATTCCCATAGGGGATGGGGGTCTCTGTTAACCTATCATTGATTCATCAAGGTGAAAGTGTATTACCTGCTTGATATCCTGCAGCTTGTGCTGGTCAGTGCTGATCTTGAGGCAGCAGCAAGAATCATTCTATTTCCTCCTATCCACACTCACAGAAGCCCACGTTCACACCGCCCCACTATGATGGATTATTACTAACTGCTAGAATGCAGCTGATCTCTTACGAGGCTCTTGAACAGGAGCAGCATTTTATCATTCAGATAGAGGGTAGAACCGTATACGTTTCTATACTGAGCCATTGCGGTAGCAGGTTATGTTATAATATATTCAATAATTATTTCCTGTATTTCATTTTATTTTTTTTTAACTTGGCTCAGGGCACCTTGATGTGTTAAAAACACTTCCAACATAGCCTCCAGCTAACTCCTAGACAAGTCTAATGGGTGAAGGGGATTTGAAATCTCAACAGGCAATAAATGCAGTACAGCAGGGAGTGATGTGATAAGAGAGGAGCTGCTTTCCTTATGTAAAAGCCTCTTAACCCTTTGTTTTCTGTTTCATAGATATATGTCGATGGGGAATTTCACAAATCTGTCATGAGCTCAGCCTGTACTAAGGTAGGTACACGTCTAACATGAGTTTTGTAGCACTAAGAGCCTCATATCTTAATCGTGCTCCCCTTAGCTACTTGGAGCCTGCCCCCCCAGTGTCCAGTACTGTAGTTTGGTCCCATCAGTTGCTTAGGTTTGGCAGGTGAAACGAGGCAGTACCTTGGCTGGAGAAACAGCGGTTGATAACCAGTCCTCCTGATCAATAAGCAGGTTGCAGCAGTCACACAATGTTGGAAATGGGCACATTAGGTAGTTGGTGAAGTAGATTCAGATGTTTAATTTAATTTGACTGGTTCTGGACAAACAATTATGTTCTACATGGTAAGAACTCAAGAGCTGAGAGCCAGATGACTCTTGGGTTTGAATCCCTGATCCTTCTTTGATATGTGACCATCATCCAGCTGCAAACCTGAAAGGATAACAGACCCCCCCCCCCCAGGTAGTTAAATATTTAGAGTTATTTTATTTATTTATGGATGTATTTATTTATTACTTGAACCTTGCAATCCCACATATGTTCATTGATTTCTAGCCAGCACGAGTCTTATCTGTGGAAATGTCTTTCAGGCTGTGTTGGAGAACCTCGATCTGTCTGTACCATTTCAAATCAGCGTTCAGACGCTCGGTGCCAATGGCCTGGTTGCTGAAAAGGTCCACCGTCACTTTCAGAGCATCAGCACGTCCTCCGAGGGAGCTGTTTCATCCCCGGAGCCCAGTAACTCACTCGGTCATCAGTGTTGTGGCAGATCTCAGCAGGTGAGCGGCAGAGGAAGGAATACAGTTTTCACACAGAAATACTTTATTTTGCATTTAACACATTGTGTGGACAGTGACTCAGCAAGGATTTGCTGAGAGGAAAATGACAGGAAAGTGTGTGTGGGGAAGGGCAGGTTTTAGCATGTGTTATAAGCTTTGATTAAGTGTTTCACCCTCTTCAGATTTCTTAAGTTTTATCCTATAATGTTTTCAATTGGTTGTTGTAGTGTACAGTCTGTGCTTTGTGTTTTATGCATGTGTATAGTATGTTTCCTAAACACTGCCTCCCACAACACTCAAAGTAACAAGATCACCGACTTTTATTCATGGTTAAACAAAACTTTTAAAAGCTTTAGCTACAGCCAATGCTAAATATGCCTGTTGGCTTCCATGTGGTCTGGCTGGCTTGTAGAATTTTGAAAGCTAATTTTCTCTGGGTTAAGCCGTTGTCTTTTTAAAGAAACTGCCTGCAATTGAAATTTATTGAGAGTGCAGTAAATTGGTAAATACAAGATCTTGTCCAGTTAGTCAACGGTCTGTCCCTATTCCCACAGCTTTAACTCACGAGACATTTAAAGAACATGTATGTTTTATTCAATAAAATACAGTTTTATCAATAACATAGCTTAATATACATGCTGGTTTATTTAACACTGAAAGAATGTCATTGTTACATGGTTGCAATTATGATGAACGACATTGTACTTGGTTTGTATATTAATCACATAGTAAATGCAACTGTTAAGTATTAATGGACTGTCCAGAAAATACCTATTTTCAAAGTGTTTTACTTTCAGTGTTCCTTACTTTAATTTGTAGAATATCAGCCAGCCTCTTCAGTGCACATCATTTTCACAATACGCAGCTGTTAAACCAACTATGGTAAGCATAAATTCACTTTCACTTTTTTTTTTATCTGTAAATGTATATAAAGCACAAAGAATTCAATGCATTTACTACTATATGTTAGTGTTTACAGTTCATGCATTCTGCACTGGTCAGTATTTCGTGTAGCGTTGTACTGCATAAAAGTTGTTTTTACCGTATTGATCCAGAGATGAAAAGGAAAAAAAAACAATGTTGGTGTAGTAAAAGGTATCAACATCTGCACTGTAACTATGTATAACAATACAATATTGAAAATAAAACGAATGCCTCTGTTGTATTTAAAATAAATTTTCAAAACACAATGAATGAACTTACACAGAGATGCAGCAGATAAATAGCTGTGGATATGTAGGTCAGCACAGCACATGGTGGGTGTAGACTGGTAATTCAGTTCATAGGAAGTTCAGAGGCTCCCTCTCCAATGGATATGATCTGTGCTGGGTGGCTAAGTTGTTTCAAACTGGAATATGAAGGCATTTCACCTCTGGCTGTCTGATTACAGACCTGGTCACCGTAGCGACATTACATGTGAAAATAAAAATAAAAATTCCCATGCTCCTGTGTCTAACATTATGCTACTGTATGTTTTATGAGAAAGAAAGTGATGATTTTGGAGAACAGAATAATATGTATACCCCACCATCCTTGAAAGAATTAAAAGTCATATTTGAGAAATAGTCATGCATCCCTCAAGAACAGTTTAAACACCTTGCAGACTCATCACATGGAATCATATTGGCTGTCTATGGAGGTCTACACTCTATTGACAGTGTTGTGGCAGGTACTTTTAGTTGTGTTTATGCAAGTTCAGCACCATAACCAATCACTACTTTTACTATAACTAAATGTGCTTTCAATGTCTGGTTTCATTCATGTGACCTATTGTAGAGGAATGGAAGGATGCGATTCAGTAAATCTGCAAGGAGCAATTGGGTTTATTTATTTTTACACAGTGTATTTGTATCTTCTAACCAACGTCTAACTCTCATCTGTACATTTCTTTCAGTTTGTTGCCATCTACAGTTACAGTCCCCTGAAAGACAGCCCCAACATTCATCCGAGTCGAGAGGTGGCCTTTAAGGAAGGGGACACAGTCTGGGTGTTTGGAAAACCCAGACGGGATGGCTTCTGTGATGCAGAGGTGGGTGCACTGCAAATAACACATGTGTATAGAAGGAATGGCTGTCTGTTCTGTGATAAGATATCCTAATGATTTGATCTTCCTGAATTATATATATATATATATATATATATATATATATATATATATATATACAGTACTGTGCAAAAGTTTCAGGCAGGTGTGAAAAAATGCTGTAAAGTAAGAATGCTTTCAAAAATAGACATGTTAATAGATTATATTTATCAATTAACTAAATGCAAAGTGAGTGAACAGAAGAAAAATCTAAATCAAATCCATATTTGGTGTGACCACCCTTTGCCTTCAAAACAGCATCAATTCTTCTAGGTACACTTGCACAAAGTCAGGGATTTTGTAGGCATATAGTCAGGTGTATGATTAAACAATTATACCAAACAGGTGCTAATGATCATCAATTCAATATGTAGGTTGAAACACAATCATTAACTGAAACAGAAACAGCTGTGTAGGAGGAATAAAACTGGGTGAGGAACAGCCAAACTCAGCTAACAAGGTGAGGTTGCTGAAGACCGTTACTGTCAAAAGTCATACACCATGGCAAGACTGAGCACAGCAACAAGACACAAGGTAGTTATACTGCATCACCAAGGTCTCTCCCAGGCAGAAATTTCAAGGCAGACAGGGGTTTCCAGATGTGCTGTCCAAGCTCTTTTGAAGAAGCACAAAGAAACGGGCAACGTTGAGGACCGTAGACGCAGTGGTCGGCCAAGGAAACTTACTGCAGCAGATGAAAGACACATCATGCTTACTTCCCTTCGCAATCGGAAGATGTCCAGCAGTGCCATCAGCTCAGAATTGACAGAAAACAGTGGGACCCTGATACACCCATCTACTGTCCGGAGAAGTCTGGTCAGAAGTGGCCTTCATGGAAGACTTGCGGCCAAAAAGCCATACCTCCGACGTGGAAACAAGGCCAAGCGACTCAACTATGCACGAAAACACAGGAACTGGGGTGCAGAAAAATGGCAGCAGGTGCTCTGGACTGATGAGTCAAAATTTGAAATATTTGGCTGTAGCAGAAGGCAGTTTGTTCGCCAAAGGGCTGGAGAGCAGTACACGAATGAGTGTCTGCAGGCAACAGTGAAGCATGGTGGAGGTTCCTTGCAAGTTTGGGGCTTCATTTCTGCAAATGGAGTTGGGGATTTGGTCAGAATTAATGGTCTCCTCAATGCTGAGAAGTACAGGCAGATACTTATCCATCATGCAATACCATCAGGGAGGCATCTGATTGGCCTCAAATTTATTCTGCAGCATGACAACGACCCCAAACATACAGCGAAAGTCATTAAGAACTATCTTCAGCGTAAAGAAGAACAAGGAGTCCTGGAAGTGATGGTATGGCCCCCACAGAGCCCTGATCTCAACATCATCGAGTCTGTCTGGGATTACATGAAGAGAGAGAAGCAACTGAGGCTGCCTAAATCCACAGAAGAACTGTGGTTAGTTCTCCAAGATGTTTGTGCCAACCTACCTGCCGAGTTCCTTCAAAAACTGTGTGCAAGTGTACCTAGAAGAATTGATGCTGTTTTGAAGGCAAGGGTGGTCACACCAAATATTGATTTGATGTAGATTTTTCTTCTGTTCACTCACTTTGCATTTAGTTAATTGATAAATATAATCTATTAACATGTCTATTTTTGAAAGCATTCTTACTTTACAGCATTTTTTCACACCTGCCTAAAACTTTTGCACAGTACTGTGTATATATATATATATATATATATATATATATATATATATATATATATATATATATATAGTCCTTCTGTGAGTGCCTGTGTGGATTCTTGCATCATTGTATTTTATCTTGTTCTTAATTGTATTAATAGTACTGTGATTCTTGAAATGTATTTTTGTTTACAACTGTAAGTCATCCTGGATAAGGGCGTCTGCTAAGAAATAAATAATAATAATAATAATAATAATAATAATAATAATCCTGTATATTTACTGATGTGAATGAGCACACATTACTTTAGTTATATCTCATTCATAGAATGGGGATAAAACTGATAGAACAAATGATCCTATGCAGTGACCTCTAATAAAACCATGTAGGTTTTTTTAAGTTCTAAGACTTATATTACAATGTTAGACTGCAATTTAAGCTGATATTGGGCTCTCAAGTGCATTTATAAAACCAACATTGATTTTATATGTTTGTGGCAAAGTAATGCTGCTGGTTACAGAGGCAGCACAACAGTGGTGACCTACAGCTCCTCGGGTGCCTGGCCCTGATGTACGCCTCCTCCTCCCTGTCCCTCGCTTCCCGGTCCTTTTTCCACCTCATCCTGTCTTCCATTTTTGTTGTTGTTGTTGGGTTTTTTTTTTTTTTTTTTTTTAAAACCCCAAATTGCGGTTCCTGCTCTGGCCTGAGTCCTGAGGCGCTGTAGCTCCCGGTTCTGACACCACGTGTCACAAAGACACGACTGAGCGGTGACGTCCACGGCAGAGCCAGGAAACACAGTACAGACAGAGACTTGGGGTTTTGGTGAAGCTGAGCGTGATCGCTCAGCGTTTAATAATCAAACAGAAAATAAACGGTTGTAACAAAAACACAGGACACGGCACTTTCGCCAAAATAAACAGACATAAACAAAACGAACTAACACTAAACAAACGGTGGACGGACAGACACACAAACACGGTGAGTAAACAAACAAACAAGTATCGTGCTGGTCCCTACCAGCACGCGATAGCAATTGTTTGTAAATATTTCTCTCTCCTTCTCTCTCTCCGTTCTCCACTCTCGAACACCCAACCCCGAGTGAGTGAAAACATGCAGCTTTTATGCAGTTGTACCGAGACTCGATTGCTAGTCAATCATTCAATTGGAATCTCGGTACAACTGCACGTGAATTAATTAAGTGCACTCCCGTGACCACACATTACATTTTAACTAGCACGTGAAGTGATTTGTGCCCTCCGTGCCTAAATATAAATCTACATTTTTAAATCACAAGTGAAACACAGACCCGTTTATATCCCGTGTACCGATGACTATACACCAACATTTACACACAACACGTAACACAAAATACACACAGGGGGGGCACTTTGCCACAATGTTTCATTAAAATCTAACATTTAAAACATAATTAATACTTTTGTTTCTCAATACATTATATTTACATTATGTAACATCTCCCCACCCACCACCACCACTTGATACAGGTTGCAGACAAATTGCACCTGTGACACAATGAATTAAGTCTTAATAAATTGCAAATGAGTGTGTAAACAAACATAGAAGCTCTTAATAATGCCTCAAACACCTTGATAATTCGGGCCCTATAACTTTAATTGCAGGGTGTTTCTATTTGTTTTTAAAACATTGAAAGAAAGGGACAATGGAACTTCTAGAATGTTTTCACTTGATTCCAAAGTGACAGTCCAGAATTACGGAACTAGAATGGTAAAGCCAGACTAGCTCTCTTTTTCTGGTGAGAGCTGTGCAAATAACAGTAGGAGCAGAAAAAAACATGAAGGATACATGTAAGTGAGTAACAGGCAAATAAACAAAGCATTTCTGCTTAAGCTGAAGGTCCTTAATTCATACAAGTAATGTTTGAGAAACGTAATGTCTTCGATTGTGTGCACTCCTTGTGTGTCTGTACAAATAAACTAATTGGACAAATAGAACTATTCTCCAATAGGAAAAAGAGTACCGGTGAATGAAAAACACAAGTATACGTTGACATGGAAAATTAAAAAGAACAGCAAGTAGTTTCAAATTACAATTTCATAGGTTTTGCTGTCAAATGTGTTTTATGATGTGGTACGTATTGCAATTACTCAGGTATTGATATAGTCTCTACTAAGGTGCTTTGACCTGAGTAATACAAGCCAGATGAGCCCAATTGTCTTTATATCTAGTGAATGCCTACTGTGTATTTCCAACAATGCAAAAGGACATTTGATCCACAGTAGCTGACAATTATAAAAGCTACAGTGTGGCTGGCAACTAGAATTAAGGAACATCGTCTGCACTCCTTAAAAAGACCTTAAAAAAATAACTTCTTAGAATAATTACAAACATCAATATGTAAAAATAAGGACAGTATTAGAGGTACAATAAGTAATCAAGTAAACAATCTTGAAAATAGTACATCGTTTTGAAATTGTACAGTTGTTTCTTTTTTTTTCTTTAAATTTTTGTTTAAGGTTTGCAATAATTTGTAGTACTCCAATTACTAGTGGTATTCATCTTTTTAATGTAGCATGTGTACCAGTCTTACTGTCTTTTTTTTTTCTGTGATTTCCTTATTTCTTGCAACCTGGTACAATCAGATCACCAGCTCATACATTTAATCAATGTACAAAATCTAGACCAGAAGGTGAGAGACTAATGCATTATACAAGAGAAGCTGTGTGGTTAAAACTATTTGAAATCACCCAAGGAAGCAGACCCACAGGGTTGCACAACCACAATGTCAGGCTTAACTAATTCGAATCATGTTGCAAAGCCTTTTATTTCTCTTGTTTAGATCTGCTCTCTTGTTAGTGAATATAGTACATAACTTACAGTTTGATGGATGTCTAAATCAGCTTTTCTTCTGTTCAGACTAACCAATAGCTATTCAGTAAATGAGAAACAAAACAATAGAACCTATGAGAAATTACTTTCCACTTTGGTTATACTACTTACAAGGATGGCTTTGTATTGTGATTGGACATTTCCCAACTTCATTGTAAGGGCAACAAGTTGGCAAGGCAGCTTAACTCTTAGTTCAATTATCAAGACTGCCAGAAAGCAGTTAGACTCCCTCTGAGACTTTGCATTTTAATTCCATTATGTGTTGGGACTAGCAATTACAGTATGCATTCCGTTTGGATGTTTCCCCATTCTGACATCACAAAGGTAGCTTTGTTTGTGCTCAATGTCTTTTGGACACTTTTGACAGTAAATCATTGCACACTGCACAGTATTGTGTTAGGCATGCAACTTTGCCGGTAATGTGCAGATTGTTAATGATCTACCTGCATTATTGTAATGCATCGCGTACCCTACAGGTTAATCTGAAGAATTATAATTGTGCAGTCAACCATGACAACCAGTTATATACAGTACACATTACCAGGCAATATCCCATATTTGGTGTTACAGAAAGGAAATAGCAAGGTTGAGTTATGTTTGGTTTTCCTTGATCTGAAATTGGCATCTGAACTGATTCAAGCCAATTGAGACCCACGATGTAAATGATTTATTAAGACAGAAATGCAAGCTTTGATGTCACAAATGTTTGTGGTCTCTTATTTCTGATACCAGTTTTGTGGTCTCTGTTGATTTACGATTTACACTGAGTGTCTTTATAAGTTAAGGATAGACATTCCACTGATTGGATTTCATTTTAAAATTGTGATCAACATAAAATTAGCTCTGTATAAGGAGGTTTGTAAAGTTTAACACAAAAGCAAGAATTGCTTTCCTTGCAACGAAAAGTAGCTCATTTACAGTAGTCCCATTTAGACTACTTTCAGATTTCTGTGTGCTTTTTATTTATTTATTTATTTTAAACATGACTTTAAATCCCTTTGAAGATAGCAGAAGTTGGAGTTATTTTGTTCATTATTTCATGGTACTTTTTGCTGGCATTTTTTGTTTTTATTTATTTTTTTATAAATGTAGAGTGACCAATTATTCTTTTCATTTATTTTTCCCCCAATTTTTAATGTCCAATTATATTCTTTCTCTCACCGCAGCGGGTCCCCACACAGCACAGGCGCGTGAGCGTCCTGCAAATCGCTTTTACGCGAGCAATCCAGAGCAGAGGCGGGCGGGCTACTGATCCTGGAGAACAGAGATCAGCCCTGCTTTTTATCCACTCTGAATGTGTTCGGTGTCTGGCCAGGAGGGTTTGCTGTTGTGTGATGAGAAGACAGAGTCCCTGCCGGTTTCCCATCCCCCACCCCACGAGCCAATGTGACGCCCCATCGGAGTCCCCAGCAAAGTTCAGCCTCTTTGCACAGACCGGACGCGAAGTGGTGCCGCCCAAGCTGTGTGACTCATCCTGCGCGCCCAGCAGCAGCGCTTTAACTGGATGAGCCACTTGGGGACCCCCTGGCATTTTTTATTAATTTGCAGCGAGTAACATAAAAGGCAATAAAAATGGAATTATATATCATATAGTTTTATTTTTTATAATGCATACTGGGATACTGTGTGATGACAATACAGCTTGTGCACACAGATCAAATATGATTAATCCTAGACCTCCAAGCATATAGTCCCAGAATATGTGTAACCCTCTGAATCTTTTTAGCTGCTTTAAAAAATATTCTTCCATATATACCTATAGTTTACTGCAAGTATAGGATTGTTCAAATACAATTTATCTCGAAACTGCTGCCCCTAGAGTTGCTGAATGTCTCATATAAAATATGTTTACCCACCAGAATTGAATTAGACCTATACAAATTTTTATCATTGCAAGTCAGACTGGCTTTCTGATTTCATGAATGTAGATAAACACCTCGGCTACAAAATATTGTCAATTAAAAGTAGCTTTTATAATAATAATTCAACTCTTAAGCCAATGAAACACAGCGTATCTTGCAGATACCCCAGTTTACTCATCCAGACTTTAAACACGAGTAGCTCCTGATGTGGAAAAGTTAAAATAACATTGTTACAGAACATCATTAGCCAGATTCCCATGTAGGCCTGGAACATGATCATTGCAAAAAAACATTACACTATTCACTGTGTTTATTAACTGTCAGTGTATTTCTGTAATAGAACAAGCAGCCTCCTCACCATTGCACATGGCAGGAATAGATAATGAAAATCAAGTGTTTAGAATCGTGGAATAATTCTTGTGTTTCATATGTTCAGCAGATTCGTTCATTAAGCAAGACAGAGAAACGATATCTTCTTGTGAACACTCCCCCTGCCATACAACACTGTGTACTGTAAAATACAAAATGCATTCTAAAGCCATGAGGATCTAAAGTGCACATACATACTGGCAAGGAAAATTAAAATTGTAAAGGCTGTCATCCAGTGAATCCCACGGGCATTTCTCTGGCATAATAAATCAAACACAGCAGGGGAGTAACAGACCATGTTACATAGCTCTGACACAATAGGAAGGTTCAGCTTTGTTTTTCATTCAGAATCCTTGTTGGTTGCAATTTTTGTACATAAAGGTTGTTAAGTTTTTTTTTCACATTTGTATGAAATGCCATACTGTATCAGATTTTTTAATTAATTTATTTATTTATTTATTTTTTAAGGCTAACGGAAGACGAGGTCTGGCCCCTATAGCGTTTCTCGAAGAGGTTAATTTTGGACTGCCAAGGAAGTTAAAGGAAAAAACAGTAAGTGGCCAAGATGTTTTATTCATGTCAGCGACCTTGTTTAAAATGCACAACAGCGGATATAAATCTATTACCACGGCACTCCTGAAATAGTGGTTAGTTCAATTGTTCTTTTCATTTTTAGTCAGAAAACAATCTCTGTGTGTTCTCGAATCCAGCTCAGCTTATCTGTCTCTGAAATAGTTGCAGGATATATGGTGGTATTCTGGTAGTCGGCTTGCTTATAATGATAATGGATAGCAGCTCTCCAAGCATACTTCATATACTCCCCCATGTGTGGCCAGGATATAGTGTGCAATAATGGAGTGTAAATATTCTGACATCCGGGACCGAGTGAGACACCATGTGCATTGGGATGAATGATCTGGGACATACATTAAAATAAAACAAACTACTTAGTTTTAATAGGTTATGCTTGTACGGAAAGGAAAAACCCAAGCCCAGAACAAAAACACACTTTTCTGTTTAAGGATTTCTAGTACATTGATGGCTTGATCAATATTATTAACTTTGGGATATGGCCTGGAACATGATTTTGGCATATTATTATTATTATTATTATTATTATTATTATTATTATTATTGTTATTAATTAGTCATTTAGCAGACGCTTTTATCCAAAGCGACTTACAGAGACTAAGGGGTGAACTATACATCACTTACAATAGAACCTTGGTTTTACGTCTCATCCAAATTTTAGATAGCATAACCTCAATTTATACAATGGATGAAGTGTAAATCATTAATCCAGTTACTAGTAATTATGTAAATGAAGCTAATCCCTAAAAATGATATGAGTGATGCCACATTTTACGTATTCTTTATGATTTTAAACAATTCACTTTTTTAAGTAATTACATAATTGATGAAAGTTATCTGCTATATGCTAAATATGCTTGCTTAACAAATATGACATCAAGAACAATTGTAAGTAGCACTACCATGTACTGTTTTAACACATTCGACTCCCATCTGTTAAACAGAGGAGCCAATCACATCTGAGCTCAGCTTAATCATCCCTTTACTTATTTCTGTATGATTTGTATCCAGGATGTGTCTAACCATCATAAATATATTTGGCTTTATACTTATTAAAAACAAAACAAACAAAAAAAACCTCTTAGCTAACCTACAGCCAGATTCTCTGCATCAATAGGGCTGTAAACCATATTCAGAAACAATCTAGTTCTTTACCCATTTTGTTTCACATACACTACATGACAATAGCAGAACAGTGAACCTTGCATGTGAATTAAGTGATAAACTTTAATTGGTTGACAAGGCCTGTGTGTATCTCATAATAAAGCTGGAGATTTTGCAAACTATGAGTATGTATGTGTTAATGCCCTGTTTCATTCAGCTAGGGCTTTGCTGCAAAGCAGGGAGCTAAGTGCAACCTGAATCAGAACATAAATAAATGAAACCAAACCTTTTGCTTTTACTCGCTGAGTTCATCCTGCAATCAATGAAAATGCTGAGCATCTGATTGTGTGACAGCGATGCTTTAAAGATTTAACGTAGTGCTATCTTTTCAGCCAAGACCACCAGCTCCCACACCAGGGTTTGATGGGATTTACTGTGTTGCCAGCTCCTCCGAAGTGCCATCGATTAAAGCCCTAGAACAAAAGTTACACAGCAGAAAGATAGAGTATAATTGGGGTAAGTGTTTTTATTTGTTTCTACACACTGCTTCAACCAAATCAATATTCTGCAAGGTTTATACTCTACTTGGTGCAACAGCTTCGTTGGATCGTTCAACTCAGCTCTTGGGATTGCAAATACTTAATCTATTTATTTACAAAGTTACTGCTTTGAAGTTAGACCTTAAAAGCCTATAGTTCCTGCGTGCTTGTATTGATTCCCAAGGGCTTTAGTGAATGATTCACATGCACAACATTGTTTTTTTTAGTTGCAGAGCATATTAATAGGACATTTTTACAGTTAAGTGTCTAATGGTTATGAATGGTTGTTTTTTTTTAAATTTTTTTAAATTTTTTTATTGTGATTATTAATTCTGTATTATTTTTGGACAGCCTCCAAAAATTAAATGGGGGTGAATGAGTGAAGAACCTGTGAACACATCAGTCTATGCAGTCCTCCATGCTGAGGTCCACTCCTGCCCCTTCATGACTGCTGCTTTGTGTCTATACAATGTTTCAGACATCCATTTGACTCCTAAAGCCTGATGCTACTGTTCAACGGTGATGAAGGTCTTGTGCTGGAGCTTTGCCTCCCCCACGTGCTAAAACTGTGTTCACACAAGTGTTTTGCCAACTTACCTTGACAAAGATTACATTATTATTCCAACTGTTATCTGTTTACTGAACTTTAACACTGCTTGTGATGGACTTTCTGCTCAATGCATTGTCACTGTTCATATACTTTTTAGTTAACCCATTTCGTAAAATTGCTGCTGTAACCATCGTCAGGGTTTTACTATGTTATTAGATAAAGATCCAGTCTTTTTATTATTCGTACAAGTTTCAGAATTTGGAACTAAAATATAGGTATGTATTTACCAATATGAGCTGTCCTATTGGGTTTCAGCACACCACAAGGCTCTTGGGTTTATCAATCACATTGTTTAAGAACAGTGAGATTTGTGTCCAGATGTTCACATTTCATATTAACTCAGGAATGCCTGTGTTTATCTATAGCATCATGACCTACTATGTATACTTTGAGAAGTGTAGAGAATTGAAACAGATCACCCAGTTGTTAATATAATAACCTAAGTTCATGTACCTAATAGGCAAAACATTGAACTGTACTTACAGTCTATAGGCTTTTAAATAACAAATGATACAATTATAAAGAAAAAGAAAACATAAATTAATATACTGCATTCCTATTATCTTGACATGATTTTTTGGAAGCAACAAAAATACTGCAGGTTAGCAGTTTAATACTAAACTAGTTTAAAATGATTCACGTGCAAAACCTCTAAATTCTACCTTGTCTTGAATCACTTACATCAAAAAATCCACTGATTGACATTATATACACTATACCACCAACTCAAAAAGCCTTAAGTTGATTCAAAACCGTTTGTGCTCCAACATGCAACATTTGAAATGATGCAAGACAACTGATAGAAGCAACTGTCTGTTATTGATAAAGAGAACTGATATGGTGCTCATTTTAAAACTTAATTTACAAACTAATTGAAATGAGACTAATTGAACATAATTTAATATGTCAATATTACCCTCTTGAATTTACAGTAAAAATTCTAATAGATTGTTTTGTTATTGGCACACAGTTAGCATGGTTTTCTCACAGTGGCCTTTCTTAGTAATGGCATCCCTTCTGACTTTATTAATCCATTAATCTGGCTGTAATGCTAGTTTTTGGTTATACCAAGCAGAGTGTTCATTTACATAATGGATTCTCAGTTAAATCCTTTGGAAATCCTATCGTGCCTTATGGAGGCAGAGAGTGAGCAGACTAGGATTACACTACAACACTGTCATGTTGTCCATTATTCAAGAGCTTAAGAATAAAATACATCTGGGGCAATTTTTGAAGCTTTGCACCTTTTTTCTAAAAGGAGAAAACTTCTATTAAAGTTACAAAACTACAAACGAACAACTCAAAAATTATATTTAAACACTGTTATTAATTATTGAGTTATACAGTAAGTTGGTAATTCTGTAACATTTAATGAATATTATTTTCTACTATTAAGAAAGTAAATGGCTTTAAAAATATCCCCTATTGTGCCTTGGGTTTTTGAAGTAATATTAGTATTAAGAGTTTTTTTTAAATTTAGATACAGAATCACCTTTAAACCTACATATGTAGTTATTTGTTATAATTCAGTGGCATTTTTGTATGTAAACCCCATTTCCTTCACTGGATTGCTGTTTAGTACTGTAATGTGCTAAAAATATGTATATACATTTTTTTTTAATGTAATGAGTAAATCTGTACCTTCGTTGTTTTTAAGTTTTATATCACAGATTTATAATTAACTATGCTTAAATGAAATGTAAATGCGTGAACAATGTACTTAAATGAAATGTATTTTTGTATGTTGAGTTGTAAATGATTTATCTATACATTTTGTAAAAACTGTAAAAGTATGCATTTTAATAAAATACAAATCTATAAAAAATAAACCAATTCAAATTAAATCAAGTTGTCATGTTTTATGTAATAATTGTTTTTAAAAAGTTAGTTCTTTGTGTCCTGTACCATACACATGACCCATCTCTGTATAAAACACAATATTTATAACAGTAACAAAAACACAGTTTTAATGAATAGATTTGGGTACAGAAAGAAATGTGCTCAAAGAATCTTCCCAATTAAAAAAGATGTATATTTAACAAGAGTGAAATAACTCGCATCACTCGATGTTCATGGTGATGCGAGCTATCCTGGTGACGGAGGACAAGACGCCGGGAGTAGAAATCAAGTACCCGACTGGGAAAGAGTTTCTGCAGGACCAGGAGAATGGAAAGGTTCGGTCCAGACGCAAACTGATTTTTTTATATCAATGTAATATAGAGCATTCCATTGCAGGCATGTGTTTAGATTGCATTTATTGACATTTTTCAAGTGCAAACATGTCCTAAGGAAACGTGTTTGGAATCATATTGATCGAATGCATTTCTGTATTAGTTTCTGCATGTCTGTATTTCTGTATTCTGTGTCTGCATTAGCTGCTGAGTGACAGGCAGGAGATCCAGATTGAGGTTGAAGTTGATACACCCCGCAAGCGAACAGGATTTATTTTTATATGCCCCTTTATTTAATCTGCATTTGTGACCCCTGGTCCTTGTTTCTTTTTTCAGGTTGAAAAAGTCTCCTGGGTCGACATTGTCAATGCCTTTTCAAATTTTGAATGCTTGAATCAGATCGCCGCGTAGTCTTCTTTGTTCAAGACCGAACAGATTAAATGCTTTTAGCCTGTCTGCATACTACATGCCTTTTAAACTAGGAATGATTCTAGCTGCTCTTCAACAGAGTGTACGAAACACAGGGTACGAAAACTTTGGTAGGATCTACAATATCTGAACTAATCTTCTCTGTTCAATAATAAACTAACGTTGCTGAAGAGCTTGATCATGGTGGATAAACAGGTGGGGCGGATATATGATGGGCGGATGTGACTAATTACGGTATTGTGAAATACTGGTAAATGTAGACATTTACCAAGCAAAATGATAAATGTCTGAAATAAACATAATGCTTTATTTCAGACATTTACTGGTAAATCTCAAGAATGGCCAAGTGGCTTTGGCTAATGACCAAATGTCTAGCAAGTGTCTACATACTGCTGTAAGTAAGTACATAGATCTATTTAGTGCCTGTATTTGTTGCATTTTGTGTCATATAACCAAAGTGTGATTTTCTGTTGAAAAAATGAAGGTCCTAAATGGTTTAATTTGCATTTAACAGAATGTTATTTTTCATTAAACTACTATGTATTTGGAGTACAATATCCTTCAACACCATTGTGAATTGTTTTATATGCAAATTTACCAGAATGTTTATTGTGCTACATAAGTGGATCACAATATTGTTCAGTACCATGCTGAATTGCTCAATTGTGCATTACTGTAAGCTCAGTAATGATTATTTTGTTAATGGAAAATGTGTATGCAGAAATAAATATATTGTTTGACATTCATGTTTTTTGTTAATGGAACATTTATATGCAGAAATACATCATTGTTCGACATCAGTGTTTTTTGATAATAGAAAATATGTATGCAGAAATAAATATATTGTTTGACATTAATGATTATTTTGTTAATTGACCATTTATATGCAGGAATACATACATTGTTCGATGATATACCTGCATTTATCGATACACTTCGGTAAATCATACATTTAACTGGTAAATGTCTGAAAAACAATTGATTTCTTCATAATTCCGGACATATACCAACTTATTTGGTAAATGTTGACATTTACCGGTAAAGCTTAAGATTGACCAGATTCTGACTTTCAACGTAACATATATATGTATTATATATGTAGGCTACGTTTATAATAGGTTTATAATAAATATATGTGGAGTCAGAAAAATGGTTATCAATTAATAATAATACATGGATAATACGCAGTGCTTTCTTATGGAAGGTTGCTTTTTTATTATTATTTTTATAAGGCTATGTCTATTTTTTTGGTGGCCAAAAGAGGCAGGCTGCACTGTGTTTTAAGACAACCTAAAAACTTGTATTATAATCCAGGCCTGTCAATGGAACGTGAAACAAGCAATGTGATTGGTCGAGCAAGGTTCCAGCTGTTCATATATTGGATGGATATGGACAACTGGAGCCTTGTCACATATTCAAAATCACTGCGCTGCCTCACAGAATTTAAAGTACTGGTAGCCATCTTGTTTACAGTTACAAATGTACAGTAACTATCAAACTGAGTGACCAATTATCAGCAAAAAAATCCCAAAAGTACTAAGCAGACATGCCGATTTGGATGAAGAACCATTTGGATGAACTGGAAGATAGTAAAACGTGAACGCTACAGAAAATCACAAAAGACATTTCTGCACACTATCCACCCCTCTCTGACACAGACCTTGAAAATCACCGTTCTACTGAAACAATAGCATCTTGCACTCAGAAACAATTCAGTGATGTCTCAACTTCGCCTCCTGGTGGATCTTTTCAATGGCAATGTAAAATTCCACACTTTAATTCAAAGTTATAAATGAGACTACTTTTGTGGTCTATTGGTTTAAGGATATTTACACCAATATTTAATTTTAAAAAATTGCCCTAAAAATTATTTCTGCGGACACTCTGTCTGGCCTTATTGCATACATATACCCTCCCGCATTTTAATATTAATTAGGTTATCTGCATTTGGAACGAGAATTTCTCTGGCTAAAAGAAAACTACACGGAAACACACGCAACCCAAAAGTACTACCAAAACAGAGTGAGAAAAAGGTGAGACTTATTTTTCATTTTCCAATGAAATTGCCCCGATGTGTGGCTATTATGTGTTAAGAAAACTGGCAAAAATCGGTTTTGGTATGCAAGAAGCAATGTGAAAGATTGAATATTGTCACTTTTAAAAGTGACTTTAAAATAACAATACAAAAGCATTACAAAACTGGGTTTAGAATATCCCGTATGATTTATGTCTAGTTATTAACTATTCGATTTAACAGTGATGCATAAGAATAACTGATGCGATATGATTTTGCATTATACATACACACCTTGTAACTTTTTTAGTCTGATGAATGTATACGTTTTGTGGTAATCCAGTGTCGTGTGTTCTATTTTTCACTGACCTGCAGTGCCAGACATCTATCCTACGTTTCTAAATAGGCCACTGCATAACAGATTTGTTCTAAGGGCAGGTGGAGAGTGTACCTAGCAAAAATGATCTCAGCAGAACGCCACAGCATTGCAATCAGGATTCTGGTGGATAATTGGGATTAATTTCCTATATTATGAAAAAAAAACGGTACTGTCGTAGTATCCTGCAACATTTCTAACAAGACGACAGATATAATTCATAATAGGTAAATGTATTATTGTTGTTGTTGTTGTTAATAATAATAATAAAGTATTTAAGCATACAATAAGTACCACAAAGCAGAAGACTAACAGAAAACAACGCATACGCACATGCATGTAATTTGCTGAATGGATGGCTGCTCTGGTGTTTTCAATCCAACATGCCAGTAGTTTAGCGGTGCATATAGGAGTGCATGAATATTGGGACTAATACGGAGCATTTGGCAGAGGATGGTTTAGATGTCATCCAGCACCACGGACAGCAACCGTAAACCCGATGACAATTTACAGCGGTTCCTTATGAAGTTTAGATCCTGTTTTGGATTATGTTCCAGTTTGCGATACTGTTGGTTACTTCTTACGTGACATTAACAAATAAAACTTGTTTTAGTGAGTTTTTTTATGCTGCTTCGGTGGCGCGTTATTGGGTGCAGCATAGTGTGTGTTCATTTATTGATGCTTACCTGCCGATACTGAAGGCATGCTGCAGTACTCACTGAGAGAAATGGGGCGATATAAAAGTACATCTGGAGCCTGAGATTACACGATTAACACTGCTTATATTACTGTTAAATAAAGTGTACCGCACACAAAATGCTGCATCCATGTTGCGTCACAATGAAGCTAATAAATACATACTCAAATAAATACATACATACACATCAGTAACGTTAATGACAAATAGACATTCCAGTAGTTTGTTCGCACTGTTGGGGGGGCGTGGAAATGCTGGAAGAATCATAGACAGGCCTACTATGTAGAAAGCGAGCACAGCTGTTGGTGAATTGATGTGAAATGTTTATTTTAAATATTCTTCATGAAGAGGGCGCTGCAGCCTCCAGTATATAACTCCCTGTAGGGGAGTAGCGAGTCGCGTTCTATTTATTATTTCAACATAAGGTGGCAGCTTTACTGATCTCATATTTGAGAGGTCCATGACATAATACAAAAGAAACGTTTTAACTGATTTGTTGACTTTATTTGAACATTGGACATAATGTCAGTGTCTGGTTATCAAGGCAAGAAGAGCATCCCTCACATAACGGTAAGATACATTTTGATGTATACGTTGCATCTCCTATCGTTGTGTCTCTTTTACTCGGATTAAATGTTTGTGCTGGCCTTAGTGGCACCTTTGTGGTCAATAAGCAGTCATAGTAATACCTGTGGAAGATGTGAGATTAGATTCACAAGCAACTATGGGAGTAATGCACGCCAAGACAGCTTGTTGTGACGACGGCTGTTGATTGCCTTTAAGAGAAAGTTGACATGTGTCAAAAGGAAATGGATTAATATGTTCCCGGTTTCGAGAAATACATTATTATTTCTGTATTTGAGTTTTGAAAAGGGTGTTAATGAAAAGCTGGAAGCTAACACTGGTTCACAATGCCTGCTTATACCTATATATAAACTGTTAAGGGTTCTTCTTCTCGGTCAATATATATTCTATTAGGTCTTATACCACTTAGGGGTTCTCTTCTTGCTCAATATATATTCTATTACGTCTTAAATCACAGGCAATAATAAAAGAATAACACAACCAAAAACATCGATGTTTCTGAGGTTCAGAATGCAACGACATACAAAATAGAATTGAAGTAACTAGAAGCGTAAACAATTTAGATTTTTCTGTCGAATTCAACATGAGGTTTGGAGTTGATAAAATACAGGGGGCAAAAGATGGAGGGGGAAATAACCGTAAGCAAATCTTTCTGTATACCCTCGTATTTGTTCTTGAATACAGCACACGAATGAGAAAATGTAATTTAAAACAACAGAAAATATGCCAATGTTTTGGGTGTTAATAAAAAAGGGTAATACAACATTTGGGCAATATGCATTACCGTGGACAGAAATCGTCATAGCACAAGCAACACCCAGCGCTTCTATAGAACAATGGTTCCTGCACAACACAATGCTTAGCCACATTGACGAATGAATGACGCTAATTTCTTCAACCAGAAATTGATGTTTTCTTTATGAATGTCTTCAAGATAAGACTGCAACCTTGGTTAATGTTGAATCGCAGCATGCATTGTTGGAATGTGATCATACACGGCAGCCCCTTTATTTACGGTCGGTCGCTTGGGATTATGGTTGTTGGAAGTTTTTATCTGTCTGGGAATGGGTATAAAGACAATTCATTAGCTGTCGAACCACGCCGCTCCATCGGGTTATCTATCCGTTTGTTTAACGATCTTTGTTTGATTTGCATATTATACGAATACATAGTATGAATAATTTCTCTTGGCCCATATTGTGGTTGGACAAAGGTTGGACACCTGCCGTAACACTGTCAATACGTTGTAGTGTTAATTCATGCTTTATGCTATTGATTTTATCTTGTCCTGGATATGGAAACAACTGCTTGTCAGCCTTCTTTAATGCCTGTCAAAACTGATGTCTTGCAAATGGTAAATGCAGCTTTCTTATATTAGAGAATACTTCAAGGCAATATATTTGCATGGCAAATGAATCAGTCCTAGGAGTCAGTGAAGCTTGCATTATGTCAGATTTGTATTTGTTTGACACGTGGTAAAATAAACTTTCCTCGGCCAATATCTAGAACATCTACTACAATAGATTTAGATTATTTATTATTTTCTTTTTTTCTCTCTATTTGTTCATATTTTTTATTTAATAAACCTAATTAGTAAGTGCTTCTGCAAGATGATTGACTGTAGCAACGGAAACGGAAATATTTTCTGAACATGATTGTTTTGTAGGGATAGTTAGTTTTAATTTCCTAGCTTCTGATAGGAATAACAGCTTGTACATTGGAATTTACAGTAGTGTGGCAATTAGGTTTTACCAGAATTGTTATTGTAAAAAATGAGACAAAATCATTTTTACTACTGCTTTGATTTTTGTATAAAGAATAAACAGATTTACTGATTTTATTCTGTGACTGCTGACTTTTGCTTAGGTCGAATTTATTTGTGAAGCTGTATTCTCTATACAGTATCTTAGATAAATATCAGGGAGGAGCTACAGTGTGATGCCTGGTTAGGTGTGCAGTGAAGCTGAAGGCTGCTTTTATCATGTAGGGGAGGGATTACAGTAATCAGTGTCAATTGGATTTAATATAGAATTGTTTAAACTAACTAAGGTTGTATTTGAATATACAAACCAGGTCACACCCTGTTGACTGTCTGCACAGCATACTGCACAACATACTGTATCAACATGATTTAGATTTGCTTAAAGATATTTCACACCTAAAAGAAATAGAGACCACCAATATTCTGTGAGTCGTGTTAGTGATTAAGAAATATCTTTAGACAGTTTCACTCTTAATGCACAGTTATTCGTGTGTGTTTATTTTTTATGGATTTGTTTGACTATATTCCTCTTACACCTGCATGAATATTGAAGCATTGTTAGGTAACCATCAACCTGCACTTAACAAAGTTATTGAAGTGTCTGTACACCTGTCAACTAATACAAGTAGATATTACAATGTCCTACAATGGAACAATGAAGATTTATGTGTTTTTCTCCCAGGCATTACTCTGTAAAACAACTATACTTACAGTGCACTGTTTTCATTAACCTGTCCTGATAAATTCTCTGAATCACCCTTTGAAACAGTGATGGTGGTCCTCTGTCATACACTAGGTAAACAGGAAAGCCTTATCCAAAAGGCTCAGCCTGTTGGGGATATATAAGAACTTTTCTAAAATTGAAGCACTGACTGTGTGACTGTAACCTTTTGTCTTAATTCTGTTCTTGTCAAAGCCTTGAAATGTGCAGGCAGCATTCCTTCATGCTGAAAGCAAATTGGGAATTAGACTAGTACAACATCCACACATGACAGTTGAATAACTGACCTTGTTTGTTTGTTTTGTTTGATTCTTGAATCTCTTTTCTACCTTTAGTTACAGCTTCATACAATATATGTGCGTTTTTCACTACTAACCCTTGTGTAGCTCACCTCCAATTCATTTATTTGATCTTCCATCAATACATGTATAATTTCAATTTAATTTCATATTTACAGTGTTGATGCAACATGGACACAACGTTTTTAATTTTAAAGAATACAGAAAACAAGTGACAAAAGGGCAGCTTTCCCTTCAACATGGGTCAAAGAATGTGAAGGATTAATATACAATTAAAGGGCTGCTGCATTTAGATCAATGGTTTTAATCAATAGACCTTCATGAAAGCCAATCCAAATAATTGGCTGATCTCAGAGACTTTGATTAGCACTAATCGTAGACTACCTTGCCTTCAATTTGCTTCTGTGAAATTACAGTAGAATGTATCCCAGATATTAACGTAGCACACAGATGCAATACAGCCTGAATTATAAGCATGTGTACTAATATGAAAAAGGAACATATTAATGATGTTCAGACTTGGTACAAGGTAATTCCATTTTGGAGGTAAATAAGAACAGAAGTTTTCCTAATACAGTGTATCCAAGTGAAATTGGATCAGCAAGCAGCACTGTTTCTTCACCCAGGTCTCAGAGCCTGTGGAGCAGGTTGAGCCATGCGACCATCAGTATAAATTACAGCCTTTTAAGCACTGTGTGAATAAGAGCTGTAATTTAAAAAGCAGAGGGAGGAAAGGAAGTAGTAGAACATCATCTGGGTGAAAAGAACTGGGTCACCAGCTGGATAATGATAGCATCATTCCTGAAGTAACTGATATACTGGAACATCCCACAAACGATTCCAAGAACTTCATGCATTTTAATCATATTGTATCCTGGCATACCATACTACAAGCAACCGTTTCATAACATCATGAACTTCGTTTTCTGTGGAACACCTTCTGCGGTGGACACAGTTTGCGAGCTAGACATGCTGGGATTTCTAAAGGAAATGTCCTTGACATAATCATGTAATATTTCATTTGGAAGTATTTCGGGAATCCTCCTATCCTAAATAAAAGCCCGCTTAAGCTTATCATGTGCAGATTTGTCTCTACATTAACATGAATTGAATGATGTATAATAATGTGGTAGGCAATTTCTCTAAGCAGAGGCCCATTATTATTATTATTTATTTCTTAGCAGACGCCCTTATCCAGGGCGACTTACAATTGTTACAAGATATCACGTTATTTTTACATACAATTACTTTATTTTTACACATTATTTTTACATACAATTACCCATTTATACAGTTGGGTTTTTACTGGAGCAATCTAGGTAAAGTACCTTGCTCAGGGGTACAGCAGCAGTGTCCCCCACCTGGGATTGAACCCATGACCCTCCAGTCAAGAGTCCAGAGCCCAGAGCCCAGAGTCCTAACCACTACTCCACACTGCTGCCCATGAATTAAACACTCTGTTGCTAGTGCTTGGGTTAGTCCTGTCTCTTTGAAGGGCTTAAGCCAATAAATATCTATGATCTACTGTATACCTGACTAATAGAAAATGCTGTACTTCTGTTATATGTAGCTATCAGTTCAAGATATGTGGAGATATCATTAGCTTATTAAGCACGTGATGAATGAAATGACTTGCTACTGGCAAATTAAATATTTCAGATTTTGAGTGTTTCAGCCAATTTGTCTTCTACTCTAATTAAAGTTTATCTAAATTATTTATTTTCTAAAAATATAATTTGTTTCCCTTTGAAATTCAGCATTTATTTTTAAAAAGTAGCAAGTACCTTCAAATTACTTTTTGACAGTTTTCTTTTTACTTTGCCTTATTATTTGTTGCCATGGTTATGAGTAGATCTGTGTGATTGCTGAAATGTTGAGTGTTTTTTTCTTATAACCTGGGAAAGCACTCTGCACGTCCTTATTCTGGTAATGCTGTCTCCATGGCTACCAGTAGCCTCCATTGACCGCCTCAGTGATGTTGCATAAAAAAAAATCCAACTCAATCAGTTTCTGCCTTTTCACCTATTAGATCCAACAAGTACAACCCAGACCATACAATCAATCTGATAGTGTAAACACAGTGTTGTGATTACACTCATTCATTTGCTGTGTTTATAAAAGCAGCAAAAAAGTAAAAATTATATAGGCTCCATTTTTGAAAAATAAGAGGTTGTGCAGACCACGGTACAATAGGTAAGTTCTGGATTAAGAAGTGTTAAATCTAGAAGATACTGTGCTTTATAGTCAGGGGCCACAGCTGAGAATGAAGGTGCTAGTGTAACCACGCTATGGGTATCATGACCATATACCACTTTAAAATCGGTTCTGCACTATAATAAGCTTCTTTATAACAAGGGATAATGGCACAGCAAATTAAAATATCCCTGTGATGATTTGGAGAAAAAATATACCTGGAAAAGAATAATGATGACGATGAATGCATTTCTTTTTGCTTTCCAGAGTGACCGATTGCTTATCAAAGGAGGTAGAATCATCAATGATGATCGATCCTTCTATGCAGATATCTATTTGGAAGATGGGTTGATAAAGTAAGTTCTTAGCTACCTGTAACTCAGTGATTTTTTGATGATGATGATGATGATGATGATGATGATGATGATGATACAGTATATGCATCTTGTAAGCGCCAATTCAATCTGTTTAAAAGTTGAACATGCTGTAAAATTAATTACTTGCATAATGCAGATACATTTTAAGGGTGAAGAAAAAAAATACTTATTTCAACATTTTAAGTACAAATTTATAAATCGCTCTTAATTTTAAACCTTAAGAGAATGTTGGGTTTAAATTGATCTAAAAACAAAACAAAACATATGAGTTGAAATATTCAATATAAAAATCACAGACAAAATCTATTAAATTAGGAGCTGAAATTGGACAAAGTAGTGCTAATTGCTAAATCATATTTCCCCTCCAGGCAAATAGGGGAGAACCTGATTGTCCCTGGTGGAGTGAAGACCATAGATGCCAATGGGCGGATGGTGCTCCCTGGTGGGATTGACGTGAACACTTACTTGCAGAAGCCATACCATGGAACAACAACTGTGGATGACTTTTATCAAGGGACCATGGCAGCACTGGCAGGAGGAACCACCATGATTAGTAAGATTAGAATACTGCGCCTGATTCATAAATAATACAATGGCCCAGGGGGAAACTTATATATACATAAATCACACATTACATAAACAACGTAACTCGACTGAGCAAAACAGAACATTAAATTCAAGTTGAAATGCAAACGCAAAGCAGATTTTTACTTTCAAAATTGATAAAAGCGAGTTTTGAAAATCAGATCTTTAGACAAATTTCAACACCTCTCAATGTATGCTACTAACAACCAAATGAGCAAGATGGGCTGAATGGCCTCCTCTCGTTTGTAAACTTTCTTATGTTCTTATGTTCTTATTAGCTTCCCCTAATCTCTGCCATTATCACATTAGACTAATTTGTTTTATACTAACATTATCAAGGCAACTATTTATTATATAATTTCCATTAAATATGTATGAAGTGTCTGAGAGACAGTTGGAGAAAAAAGCAACAGGGATAATTCCTCAGTAACCAGCTGGACCCTAGCAACAGGACACTATGAAGCAAAGCTTTTTAATTTTTTTAAATTTTTTTTTGTTATTTACAGTGCCTCTGTTGAATATTTTATTTGGCTATTTGTTTGATTGTAAATGTTATTTTTATTTCTAGGGATGCACTGAATCCAAGTTTTTGGGATTCGACCGAATACTGAATCCATCTCAAAATATTAATATTACAGGTTTACTGCATAACTTTACTCCATGAAAAGTGTGATGTGAATGTGCTGTTTCATACGGGGATATGTTTGCATTCAGCAGCTGTGTGTGTTTAGTGTGTGCACCACCAGTAATTTAGGGAGTTGAGAGCTGCGACAGAGTTCATCAAACGTGTTCTTGTTATTAAATACAACAGTTTTGTTCAATACCGGATTTGTGTCTTTTATTTAAAAAAGAACTGCACACATTGGAGGGATATATTAAAATGGATGTGCGTCTGGGCGGATATATAAGATTATAAGGGTTATAAGGATTATAAGGGATATATAAGGGTTCGGATTCGGCCGATTATTTAGGATTCGGTGAACCGAATCCGAACCCTGCTCAAAAAGTAGATATTCGGGCCGAATCGGAAACCGAAGCCTGGATTCGGTACATCCCTTTGTTACAGTGTTTAGGAAAAACTAAGGTTTATATTGTGTGACTCAATATTAGAGGCATTTTAAGATTAATATGTTGTTTTGGGTGACTGACTACATCTTTGCAAAAACAGTGTTTTTATTCACTTTTTAAGATAGGTATTGATGCGTGGTTCCGCCCTGTGTAGTCTGACAAAATGAATTGTATCACTTTAAGGCCACTTCCCCCATATACAGAACATCTGCCACTAGTATTTAGTGGGTTCTCAATGTAGAGTCTCTTTACATTTCTTGAAGAACTTCTAATAATATGTAGTGTTTGAGAGAGACTAGTTTCTGCTGTCAAAAATAATTTTTGTGTATTATTATTTTAACTACTAATTGCACTATTAAATATTAAAGTGTTTATACAGAAGAACAGTATAGCAGTCATTGCAAATTGAATTTGTCACTTTCTCTGAATTTAACCTATAATAATATAATAGTAATAATATTGTGGCTAAAATGATTTCTTGTTGTATCTTGTACATCAAGTACATAATAGCTGTGCAAGAGTGATGCTCTGATTTACTTTATGCTTTCATGGGGTTGCGTCCAATGAGCAAAGGCCTAATTAATCTATGTAGCATAATTTAAAGCTAATTTTGTGCAGTGGTTAAGTGCTCACTTGGGTTTTAGATTTTAGGTTCTGTCTCCTTCAGCAGGTGTCAAATAAGTACACAAAGGCTTGGTCCAGGTAATCCCTTATCTTAAAAAGTGCTGTTTGAAAAGCCTTGTGAAGTGGTTGTTATGTTGTTACAGGCTAACACAGAGGTTTTTGTTGTTATTTTCAGTTGATCATGTTGTCCCAGAGCCCGGGGGGAGTCTGCTGGCTGCCTTTGAGAAGTGGCACGAAGCCGCAGACAAGAAATCATGCTGTGACTACTCCCTCCACGTGGACATCACCCAGTGGCATGAGGGGGTCAAGGAGGAGCTGGAGATCCTTGTGCAAGATAAAGGTTAGTACACTGGGAAGCTTATAGCGTCATTTCAAGTGGAATGAGACGTATTAATCCCTGGGAATTAAGCACTCCAAAGAGTACCACATACAGTGCCGTGAAAAAGTATTTGCCCCCTGTCTGATTTTCTGCATTTTTGCATATTGTTGACACTGAATGTTATCAGATCTTCAACCAAAACCTAATATTAGATAAAAGGGACCCTGAGTGAACAAATAACACAAAAATGTGATACATATTTCATTTCTTTATTAAAAGAAGTTATGCAACACCCAATAACTGGTTACGCCACCTTTAGCAGTAATAACTGCATCCAAACGCTTCCTGTAGTTATTGATTAGTCTCTCACAGCGCCGTGGAGGAATTTTGGCCCACTCCTCCATGCAGAACTGCTTCAACTCAGTGACATTTGTGGGTTTTCGAGCATGAACTGCTCGTTTCAGGTCCTGCCACAACATCTCAATGGGGTTTAGGTCTGGACTTTGACTAGGCCATTCCAAAACTTTAAATGTCTTGTTCTTCAACCATTCTGATGTAGACTTGCTTGTATGTTTCGGATCATTGTCTTGCTGCATGACCCAGCTGCGCTTCAGCTTCAGCTCACGGACGGATGGCCTGACATTCTCCTGTAGAATTCTCTGATACAGAGCAGAATTCATGGTTCCTTCAATGATGGCAAGGTGTCCAGGTCCTGATGCAGCAAAGCATCCCCAAACCATGACACTACCACCACCATGCTTGACTGTTGGTATGAGGTTCTTACTGTGGAATGCAGTGTTTGGTTTTCGCCAGACATAACAGGGCCCATGTCGGCCAAAAAATTCCACTTTTGACTCATCTGTCCATAGAACATTGTTCCAGAACTCTTGAGGATCATCCAGGTGCTTTTTGGCAAACTTGAGATGAGCATTCATGTTCTTATTAGTGAGCAATGGTTTCCGCCTTGCTACTCTGCCATGAATCCCATTTTTGCCCAGTGTCTTTCTGATGGTGGAGTCATGAACATTGACCTTAGCCGAGGCGAGAGAGGCCTGCAGATCCCTGGATGTTGTTCTAGGGTTCTTTGTGACTTCCTGGACGATTTTACGCCTTGCTCTTGGAGAGATTTTGGCAGGATGGCCACTCCTGGGAAGATTCACTACTGTCCCAAACTTTCTCCATTTGGACAATATGGCTCTGACTGTGGTTCGGTGGAGCCCCAGAGCCTTAGAAATGGCTTTGTAACCCTTTCCAGACTGATAGGCATCAACAACTTTTTTCCGGAGGTCTTCAGGAATTTCTTTTGTTCGTGGCATGATGTGCCTCTAGAACCTGTGTGCTGACAACTTCACTCTGATGGTAAGGGACAAAGTTAGTCAGATTTATATTGGGCAGGTCTGGCCCAAATCAGGCCTGGTTGTTGACCAAAGTATTCAAACAGCTGACCCTAATTATCCCTTTAATTGGGTTGAGTTAACTGGGGAGGGGGGGGGCAATAACTTTTTCACACCTGAAGATTGCATGTTTGATTACCTTGCACACCAAACAAATGAAAGAAGCACCAAACTTTGGAATCATTTTTTCTCTCAGACTCCCTGTATATACTACTACAACCCACAAAAAAATCTGACCAAGTACAATGTGAAAAATGTGCAAAAATGCAGAAAATCAGACAGGGGGCAAATATTTTTTCACGGCATTGTACCTCACCTCACCTCTGCTTCTTCAACAGCACAAATCACATAAACCGACTGAGAAATCAATTTTATGTAACACCTTGTGGAAAGTGTACCTGTGACATATTGGGGTCAAGTGAAATGTCTACTGATTCTCCTGTTATGACTCTGTTATGCTGTTATGAGCCTTAGAAACATTTTATTTCATATACTGTATTGATAATACTTAAAAACCCTAATAATCTGAAAGAAGAGCATAATACTCTACACTATCTTGAAATATCTACAAATATTAATTACAGTATGTGGAAGGGTGTGGGTATTCACTGACACAGGAGACAGAAGTTGTAATTGAAACACCGCACAGGTGCTCGGTTTTATTTAGTTTAATCGTATGATTTGTACTGAGGGCGCTTTTGTCCGTGGTCTGGCTACCAACTATGGTATCCAGAACCTACGGGAATACCATGTCAGGGTACTCGGTACAGGTCAGGTGCACTCACAGGTGCTCAAAAATAATAAAAACGAAAAGGCAAAAAGAAACAGGGAAAATAAAACACAGTAATCAAAACTACAAAATAAATGTGCTGCACTTCACAGCGTGATTTTCCCCAGTCTCCGCTACCCGTACGACCCGGGCCTCCGTCCTACACTATGCTGTTTCCTCAGCTTACTCTAAAACAATATCGGGGTCTGCTCAAGGATTCCCCACTTTCTCTCTATTTCTTTAGTTTCTTCTCTTTGAGTTTCTTTAGGGTCTTTTCTCCTGTCCGTCCGTGGTCTTGCCGAGCAGCAAGACCGCTTGCTCGTTGTTCAGGTCTAAAGGGGCAGATCTGAGGAAACAGCACAGTATTAATTTATAGGATCAGCAATCCCACTAAAACCTGCCTCTCAGCCACTCAGAGAGGGGGAAAGCCCACACACCCTTCCACACCCTTCCACACCTCTCTGTGTCATCGCCATGACTTGCAGGCAGATCCCACGGGACTGCCGCCCTCTTCCTGCAGCATCTTGCATACGTCAGACGGCCAGTCCAGATCTCTCCCTGTTACACAGTATAATGTAGTTTTATTATTATTATTATTTGTTTATTTAAAAGACCTTACGAATCTGTGTTGTCTATATTTGTTGAGAGGTTCAGAGAGTTACCTGGCTGAGCCATTGCTTTGTTTCCGTGATTTCATCTGCATTAGTTGATTTTTACCATTTCCATTAATAGTAATTGAAAAAAAAAAAAATAGTTAAATGGCAATCAGCATTGTTCTACAAAGGTCCTAACACCAGATTAAACTGTACATGAATATTTGTACATTGGAGTTGGAATTAAAAGAAAGATGTTGATTAACTGAGCAGACTGTTTTGTTTTTCCTTGAACAGGTATCATCTCCTTCCAGGTTTACATGGCATATAAAGATGGGTTTCAGATGACAGACAGTCAGGTAAGGAGTAATGTTTAAGAAACATATCTTTAAAACATGTGAGCCTTTTACATTCAGTGTAGAGACTTGAATTTCCGCTTGTGGCAACATACAGTTGAACGCATTGTATTTAAATAAGGTAACCCTCAGAGGCTGTATACATATGTATAAGGGGTTTGCTTTCTCTAAAACCACTAAATGGTGCATGTCTCAGTTATTGCGGGACATTTTTTAGTTTAAGTGGCGACCCCAGCAGATCAAATGCGAGCTCTCTCCTCCTGGGTTCTATATATTTATCTCAATTTTTCAATCTTTATTACGTATATAGAGCCTTTCGCGATAAATCGCCTCAAAGTGCTTTACAGATAAAAGTAACAAAAATGAATAACATACTGTACAAAACTGCTTAAATACGATTGGCTTGAAGGCAGGATTGGGGATCACCTACTAATGCTTAGTTGTCCTGTTCCAGTGGGTTTGGCATTTCAAATTGGAGAGAAAAAGGGAGCCTGATTGGACATCCATTTGAGTCAACAGAGCTTCAAAATCTTCTCACAAGATACTAACATTTAACAAAAATAAATCAATTAAAAAAACAAAACACGTCTCATTGCTTAATAGTCTGTTATTATTTAATATTACCGGACAGTCATAATATTACCTGAATGTCATAACAAATTTAAACTTTTTATTTTACTGTTCATTCATATGGGCTATGTATAGCCAACTTGTAATTGTGCCTTTTAATATTTATTATATGAAATTCAGAAATCTGTTAACGTCTGTATAACTGAGTAAATGGAATCTAACCTTAGGGACTGATGCAGGATCAAATAAGGCGGATTATAATCCAGCATGTCTTAACTCTGATAGCAAGGTTTAATGACAATGCCAAGTTAAATGTCAACAGTAAAGATACAGTCTCACTATTCATATGAACACAAAAGATGAATGTCTGCTGCTCAGAATTAATCTGAGCCTCTGGAGATAGCTAACCCACCTCTTCCCCAAGGATTTGTTTGGAAGGCCAATGAATTAAATTCAAGAATGATAAAATTATACCCATTCATTGACTGCACTGCTCATATGCACTCTAGAGCTCTCATCCACAGATATTGTGTGTTGATTATGATTATGAATATCAGTAATAGTTTGCGATTAAGTAAATGAGGTAATTAACGCTGATATCACAGAAGCAAGGCTCATGCACATGCAGCTGTTAATTAACATAAAGTAGGAAGGAGGAGGGGGCTATGCTTAGTCATCTGTGAAATTATATTATGTCCATGGGTTACTTCCAAGTCAGTATTTAGAAGCCTTTTGCGGACTAGTGTTATTTAGCAAAATATTGCCTTTGTTTATGTTAGAACAATAACAAAGGGTGGCCAGTATTGGGTAGGAAAGTATTTTTTTTTATCAAGTCCTTTCAAACTCAGGATTAATTTAATACAAAAAATACAGAGTTGCTTTGTGATGCACATTTCTGCTCTTTTTATTGAAAGGGTTTTATAATGTGTTGATGAAGTATTTCTTGGGGCAAAGCCACCACAGCATTCCATACAAGTTAGTTGAACTGAGTCTAGGTTGAGTCTAGGTTGAAATCTCTCAGACACAGACTGAACGAGAATCCAGATGCATTAATCAAGAGAAGCAAAGGGGGAGAACTCTGGGTATGTGGAACAGCAGGGTCCAGGCTTCGGAGGAACCAGCCGAATGATGTGCAGTTGCTTGTAGCTCAGGCGGTATGGAAGCTAGTGATTGGTGTTTAGAAGCAGAACCACAGCTGCAGAGTAGTGTTAATAATGGACAGCAGCTGAGTAAGAAGGTCTAGCAGCCAAGATGACCCTGGGAAGCTGCACACCATATTATTCATGGGCTAAACTACTACAAATTCACACACCTGGGAGGCTCAGCTGTTCTATTCAGTAATACTAACAACACATAATAAAGGCTTTGTTACATGATACAGTATTATGTTGTGTCTGTAAAACACACAAAAGGCAATTGGTTTAAACTTGGTTAACATGAGAAATGCAGGCCAATCTAAACAAAACCTGACAACAATTGGAAACCTTACTATAAATCATGTATGAGGAATTAATCAATCACTGTTAAGGGTTTGACAGAGTTCCAGTACATTTTTCTTGTGTACCCATGTCATCTAAAGTTAATGTTCTAAAGTTATAAAAACAACAACACTTTTTTTTTGTTTATTAGTGGTTCCTGAGTATAATACGCTAATACATTTTGTGTAGTCCTCTCGCCCAAAGCGCACGAGTTGACATCTCTGTTAACTTATATTGTAACTGTGCATTGTTGCCATGATGCTGCAATTTAAAGTGCTTGTTTTTTCTTTGCCAGCTTTACGAAGCTTTCACTTTCCTGAAGGGCCTTGGTGCTGTGGTGCAGGTGCATGCTGAGAATGGAGACTTGATTGCTCAGGTAAGAAAATGAATGAAACTGTACAGCACTCTTAATTGAGTCACCCCGGGAGTACAACGGAGAACAGGTTTATGCTTAAGTACCACTGTGCTTATACAGTTCATTCAATCCGGTAGTATTTATATATACACCTAATCACAGATCCTTAAAGAACCTTCTTAAGGTGCTGCACAGCTTTTCCGTTCTATTATTATTATTTTTTGTTTATTTAGTAGTCGCCAATTGATTTTACCCCGTTTTTCTCCTAATTTGAAATGGTCAATTGTATTTAGGCTCAGCTCACCGCTACCACCCCCACGCTGTCCTCCCAAACGTGTGCCGTCAGCCGACCGCTTCTTTTCACTCTGCAGGCCTGCCATGCAGCCAACCCACAGCTACAGTGTTGGAGGACAACGCATCTCTGGGCAGCTTACAGGCAAGCCCGCAGGTGCCTGGACAGTCTACAGGGGTTGCTGGTGCGCGGTGAGCCGAGACACCTGGCCGACCAAACCAGCCCCCTCCCGGGCGGTGCTCAGCGCTCGGCGCTCGGCCAATTGTGCACCGGCCCTCTGGGAACTCCCGTCCATGGTTGGCAGTGGAATAGCCTGGACTCGAACCGGCGACCTCCAGGCTATAGGCCGCATCCTGCACTCCACGCGGAGCGCCTTTACTGGATGCGCCACTCGGGAGCCCCCGTTTTAAAACCAAACCAAAACAAACAAACTTAAACCTATTTGTGTTGCATCCTCTTCCTGCTGCTGATGGAACAAACATATAGCGGAGCAACAATAAAATAAAAATGATTAGATATTAAGAAAGAAGGCACCGCTGTATATTGTTCAGCAGAATTTTAGTTGTACCATTGCTTAACATACTGTGAAAAATGGTTTTCTTTTCCATGTCCCTGCAACCATTGTCTTTCCCAATGTGCCAGCAGTTCTGGTTCTTTATTTCCTATTTCCTGATATTCAGCTCCTTTGGATAATGCCTTAAAACAACACAAAGATCTAAAACAAGCTAATCCCAGTTATTTTGAACTTTAAGTAGCTTTGTAGAGATTTCTTATCTGAAGCTAAGAAAACCACCAAAGAGGTTTTTTTTTTAGTACCTGTGTTCAGTGATAACCTGCTGTCAATTTTACAAAGGTGAATTCTTACCTCACGTAGGAACAAAATAAGATACTCGGCATGGGAATAACAGGACCTGAAGGACATGCTCTGAGCCGACCTGAAGAGGTAAGGGATTTGGAAATGGCAAAAGCTGCACATTCGCTACAATCCATGACTTTTGGTAATATCTCTATATATGAAAAGCAACAGGGTTGAAGTAAAATCGGAATGAAGCTGTATGTCTGACACTGATTTTACTTAAAAGCAACAATTAAAAAAACGTAAGATGTAATGCTTAGTGAATCTATTTTGTAATGTGTATGGTTATAGACTTTATACCACCATTTAAATTTGATGAAAAGAGGTCAAACATTCAGAGCTATGCATCATGAATATTTATTCGATTTGGTGTTTTAAGAGTAATGTTGCACTTTGCATACTGAAGTGGTTATTTCTGTGCAGCTGAAGTAGCTCCATTATTGGTAATTAGCAGTCTAGACTAATTTGTTTGAATAGAGTTGAATGATCCTTTTAAATTTGAAAAGCCAGTTTACCAGTAAAAAGGAGCAGACAGTACAGCTCCACATCTCTGTGTCACATTAACAGGGTACTGACAGTGAGATGAGACAGATTCAGGGAAAGGGCGCTTGCATGTCTCTGTCTTGCAGTTGGAGTCTGAGGCAGTTTTCCGTGCCATCATGATAGGCAACCGAATCAACTGCCCAGTGTACATTACCAAGGTGATGAGCAAGAGTGCTGCTGACACCATTGCACAGGCGAGGAAGAAGGGTGAGTTCTGTGAGCCTGTCCTCGTGGTGAAGCTGTGTCTATACATAATGGTCTGCACACAATTTGACCCCCATTTGAAAATTGTTATATAAATGTTATATTATCGTGTGCCTGGGTTCTGCTATGCGTGTGACTAAGCAAATAGCATTGGATGCAATGAATGGGGAATTAGTAAATTGTAAAAGTGCTCTGGAGCATTTAATCGTGGTTTGTTTAGTGAGATTTTGGTGTCAATATGTTCTGTGGGTCATAGCCCAGCTCTTAGTTCCCATGAGTCATAAACAAAAATCTCCCTAGTTGGGTCTATTCATTTGCAGAGCCATCAAGGATTGGATAAGTCATATTGCCTCTTCTCATATTGTCTTGCCTTGTGGATACAGGATTTCAGTTTACAGTGCCATCAATCCAGAAATGCATTCATCACAAAAAACTAATAAAAAACACATTGGTACTGTTTTTTTTTTACTCAAAACAATAGGAGCTGTTGCTTTTGGAGAACCACTGACTGCCAGTCTTGGGACAGACGGGACACACTATTGGAGTAAAAACTGGTCGAAAGCGGCGGCCTTTGTGACATCACCACCATTGAGCCCTGACCCTACTACACCTGACCACCTCAACACGCTCTTGGCTTGGTATGACATTGCCCTGTAAATGCAGTAAAAAAAAAAAAAAAAGGTTTATTAACCTGTGAGGTTCTAGACTGATGATATTGGATACTGAATGGTTTGATTTACTACTTTTGTAAAGTGCTCTGGGATGGTAGAACATGAATGATTCAAGACACAGTAGGTGTAACTGGTATGGTATTTACAGAGCTATTTCTGTAACAGGGCGGCATAAGCTGGGCGTGAATATATTAATCATTTGTTTCAAGCTTCTTGGATCGGAGCCAAGTTGGTACCGAGTTCAGACTCTGTAAGATTATACAGCCCTGCCATTTTTCAAGAAGGCACACATTTACTTTCTCCTCTAGAAAGCTGATATAAGTATCCTTTGCAAATGCAGCAAACAATGCCATTGAAGCACTCAGTAATACTTGTGATCTTGACATACATTGTAGGGCATATGTTTTGAACATTTAACAACTATTAATACTAATTATTGTCAATCAAAAGTTAAAATGGATTTGCCTATAAAGATAAAGTATATATACATCTGTTTTTTTTGTTGTTTTTTTTGGCTTAATTCTGAAATGAGTAATATCAAACAGGTTCATAGACCACATGCCTAGGATTGCAGCGTATTTACTGGATTGCTGATGGTTTTCGAATAAAGACCATTGTGGTGTAGTGTAAATCTACCAAACCTCAGCTGGCCACATATCTGGCTCTCTATTTGTGTAGACGTTTACCATGTTAATAGATGTGAATATTATTGTATAGTCTCTTATTGTATAGGCGATGCCATCTTATGCAGTTTGGTTCTGGCTGCTCAAACTGTACAAAACACATCTCTTATAAAATAAGAGACACTCTACACACGATGCAGTAACATATTATATATCACCCGAATTTTACTAGGAATAGCTTTAAAACAACAGAATGTGCAAAGGCATTCTTCTGTACAGAAGTTAACTAAACTGGGTTATGCTTCAATCTGTTCTTTACTATGCCCGGTATTTCAAAGACTAGAAGGATTTTCTTGTGGATTCGTATTCCTTGCTGTCTTCTACTTCACTTCTTAGGATCATTCATTTAGTGAAGGTTAAACCAGAGAGTAACTTAACACTGATACAACCATTATTAAACTGGATAAAGGATTTACACAATATAACTAATTCAAACATTAATGTAGTATGACAGGGCTGCTTACACTGAGCCATGCCGTTTTAGAACCCAACTCTGTTCTATTACTTTCCCAGTGGGGATCTGCAGGTGACAGGCAGTGCCCATTGTGCCTACAGCACTGCGCAGAAAGCCATTGGAAAAGACAACTTCACTCTAATTCCAGAGGGGACCAATGGGATTGAGGAGAGGATGTCTATCGTCTGGGACAAAGCAGTAGTAAGACCTGTTTCACATTCTGTTGCTAACTAACTACTGTAATGAACTGCTGTGTGCTTCATGCCATTGTGGCATTTGTAGAACAATATGACTACTTCACAATTAATGGTTGCCGTCTGGTTTCACAGATTAGCACCAATCATAATGCTACTAAAAAAGATTAAAAATAGTTATTAAAAATAGGCCAATGTTTTTTTGTGGTACCTTATGCTAACCAACGTGTTTTTAATTAATCATTTATGACTCATTTTAAGATATATGCAACCCCCAAACTTGGGGTTGGGGAATATAATGGGTGGATGACTTTGTCTTCCACAATAAAAGAAAAAGAAAATGTTTCTTGAAATCCACAGACTAATCCATGATCCCTTTTTTTCAGGCTGTAGGTAAAATGGATGAAAATCAGTTTGTAGCTGTGACCAGCACCAATGCTGCCAAAATCTTTAACCTGTACCCCAGGAAAGGACGGATAGCAGTGGGGTCAGATGCTGATATTGTCATCTGGAATCCGGACAAGATAAAGACCATTTCAGCCAAAATGCAGAATTCAGTAAGCAAATTTTACTGTGCTAAGGTTACTGCTAGTTTGGAAAGCCAAAGGTAGATTTTGTTCAAAGGAAGAAAAAACTAGATTTATTGATGTTTTTTTTAAAAAAAATTTGATTACTATAAGAACAAAAATTATAAGACAAGAAAGATAAGTGACAAAAAGTCAGGCAAAGTGTCAGCAAGGATATGCCATACAACAGATTGGGCCAGAACAATCGCAGCTCTCCATCCAGGAACATGTTGTACCAGGAAAAAATGAAGTGTTGTTTCGCCTCACAAGAAATCTCATTGTGTCCGGTGTGTGGCAGACTCTACTCCAACCCTAAAGCACAGAGCCTCAGGATTAACTCATTTCTTCATAAGCACTTCAAAACTGACCATAATTGGCCTAAATTAGATTTCCAGTATTAAAGGATTATAATACCTGTGCCTTGTTCAACAAAGACTCTTCCCTTAATTCTTTCAAGGCTCTCGAATACAACATTTTTGAAGGAATGGAGTGCCGTGGGGCCCCGTTGGTGGTTGTCAGCCAGGGGAAGATTGTGTTTGAAGACGGCAAATTGCACGTTCTCCAGGGAATGGGGCGATTCATCCCCCGGAAGCCTTTCCCTGAATATGTCTACCAACGCATCAAGACCAGGAACAAGGTAATACAGTCCCACACACAGATCTGATAACTGCATAGTCTGCTTAAATGTTTGTCCTTCATTCATTTATGAAGTATGTTTTTCTACAATGTCTTTTTTTTAAATGCTTTTTGTAATCCTTCTGATGGCTTTAGAAAAAGATTTTTTTGCGCCACAACGATGTTTCTGAAAACCCTCAATTGACTATAAATCTACAGTATCTAGAGTTAGATTTTGTTCATTTACCTTCAATATTTGAAATCATCAATTTGTTTTGCAACGTATTCGCACCATGACTGAAATACAAACATAGGGGAGAAAAATGTTGCAGTTACAAATAAATGCTAAATATATTTATATGTACATCTATGGTCAAATGTTTTGCATCACCCTATAAAATTAACAAATTTTGCTTGATAAAATCGAATGAAACCTGCTGAATAATGCTATGTTAACATAATGAATTGCATACTGCTTTGTAGTTTTCCATATACCTAACGAAAAACTGACAAACATATAAAAATGTGACATTTCAAAATCTAACATGGAATACTGTACTACTATTATGGCTTCCAGTAGCCTTTTGCGATATCATTTAGCAGTTTCTTTGATTACACGATATTAAATAAAATATCTAAATTATGTTCCCATATATTTGTTTGTAATTATGTCTCAATCCTAAAATTCTAGGTGATGCAAAACTTTAAAGATTTTTTGGGGGCCTGAAGCCAAATCATTCTTCTTAGTTAAACTATGTTTGCGGTGTCACTTCAGTACAAATGACCAGGCTTGACCACCTCAATCTACCCCTGTTTAAAACACCAGATACATGTGCCCTTCCTCCTGACAGAGCTCGGTGTTTGGCAAGGGCCTGTTTCAATATTGAATCTTTTCTGTAACCAGCCTATAATATGAGGAGTACTATGTAACAAAGGCTTGCTTTTTTTCCTCAAGAGACTGGAGATGCTTGGAGTCTCCAGAGGCATGTACGATGGGCCTGTGTATGACGTTCCTGCCACTCCCAAATATATCACACCTTCACCATCTGCAAAATCATCTCCTGCCAAGAACCAGCCTCCACCTATCAGGAACCTTCACCAGTCCAACTTCAGCCTATCAGGTAGGACTTAAGTCAGTTACTGTCTAGCTCTATTGGATACACAGGCACCCCTCTGGGCCTACAATAACAAGTTTAAATTATACCTGGTTATATTCCATTTGGCCGCACCCTAGCATGGTGTGTGTATGTCTTTGTGTTGTTTGGAGTGTTGTGCTGTGCTGTCCTTCAAATGAGATGTTATACCATGTCATGTCAGCTTAATGGAGGTTTAATGTCCAATGGCACGTGTTGAAAACAAGTATAAGTACATACTTAGTGTTTATTTTGGAAAAAATAATAAAATATGACTGCACTATCAATTGCTTTAGAATATAAACAAATTATATGTAACATTTTTTGACTTAATCTATTTTCATAGCAATAAACAGTTTAGTGATACATTGTAATAACGAGCATAACTAATATTATCCTTGGCTGCAAAAGGCATTAGCTCACAAATTCTTCATAAACTCTCTCTCTCTCTCTGTAGGAGAAACACCATCGTCTGCCATTCACTGTAAGTTCTATGCATTCTGCTTTAAATTAAATGACTTAATTTATTAGTTGGTTACTGGGTTTTTAAACCCCTAAACCTTCTCAGAAACACCCCATCAAATTTGCAGAGTGCAGCTGTTTTGTTTAGTGTCCAGTAGGTGGCCAGGAAGTATACAGTTTACTGCTCCACAATACCAATGTGGTCATGTAATAAAATTGCTTTACTTTGCCCTTCCTAACCCGAAACCATAGCATCACCAGCTGCAGGATAACTCAACAAAGAAATGCTGTGAAAATGACATGTATATATTCAGCAGCATCGCTCACAACACATCTACATAATAAACAAATTATACTATTAATTTTCTGATCATGTTTTATGCAGGACAGCCCTCTCATATGCAACGTCTTATATATTTCCAGGGGCAGCTTCTCGGCAGTTGGAAGGGTGCAATAATACAAGCAAACATTACAAGCACATGACAATAATAGGTTTGTGAGGTTAACAATAATTGCAAAAAATTCCTTTGTAGATTAAAGTTCCTAATAATAGATGCCCATTGTAGCCAGGACATGGGCGGGTCTATTTAATTGATCTAAACAGTGGTGGATCTGCATGTTGCCACTTTATATCATTCAAATAGAACCCTTTCTGTATTAATGTTATGGCAACCAACATCTCTAACATTGCATGTGTGTCTCTTTTTAATGTTTTTCTTTTCCATGTCAATAAATTCAATGGTTGTGTTTTTTTTTTTTTTTTTTAAACATCTGCCACTGTTCATATCAATTGAATAGATGCTTGACTGTTTTATAAAAGTCCCCTTTCCTTCCCTTCCCCGTTAACTCATTCCCCTTGACATTTTTCTAAATGTGATATACATTGGGCTTATCCAATAAGTGTCTACCAAAAAGCCTGCTGTCTGGCATACTGAACCTGAAGTTCTTAGTCAGAATAATTTACTGTGCCTGTTGAATAGCAAGTCTCCAGCCATTGTGTGATTTCCCTTCCAGTAATCTGAAACCTAGCTAGAACAAAAATATATATATATATATATACAGTATATTGGAGCAAAACAATAAAAAACGTTACAGTACTGTTATGTATGAAAGCCCAAACTGGGATTTAACTGGTGCGCATCCTATTAAAAGGAACTTTACAGTATTGAAATTCTGTTTCTATGACTGTCAAATCGCTGTTTAGTCCATATGTTTACTGTGCCTACTCCACATTCTGCTTCCAGGTACCCAGGTTGATGACAACATTCCAAGGCGTTCTGGTCATCGCATTGTGAATCCCCCTGGTGGCCGCTCCAACATTACCAGCCTTGGTTGAACCCTTGAACTTGAAGATTGTGACTTTACAATGGATCATTGAGGGAGATTGTTCAGTTACTTTGTACTGTATATCAGTGTTCTTGAGTCCTCACATTCTCTGGTATTACTGTGGAAAATGAAGCTTCTGTTTGTCTAATAGGATGAGGTATAAACAGTGTGATGTCATTCCTTGAATATGATTGCCTCACCCTTGTGCTGTACTTCATACCATAATCACCTCAACAATGGTGCTTCTATTACTTTCAGTGAAATAACTAGAAATTTGTTCTTTGCCCTTTTTAATGTGGTTAGTTAGTTGCATGTAGTAACACATTTTGTGGATACATCATTGAGTCCTCCAATTTAAAACACACTTCTTGGTAGAGTAAAATGCCACCAAGCACATGCATAGGTCTGCAAGGCTTCTTACAGATGTCCTTTCAAAAAAGGTGCTAGTTCTGATAGGTATAATATTCAGTGTTAGTGACTGCACCCAAGATCAATAAGGATGCAATTTAAAAGTTATGATAGGCATATACAAAATATAGTTTAGCATTGTAAGTGAATGGAAAAACAAAATATCATATCAAATCAGTGTTTATTTCTAGCAAAGTAACACACACCGTATTGTAATTTAACAAGATGGTACAAAAGCAAGTAACATTTGTACCTGTGTAATACCTGCATGAAATCAGAACCCAGTCAAATATCTCTTTCAGGTTTTTTACTGGTTATTTCTCGTATTCACCTACATTTTTACTTCTGTTTAATTGCTGTTGTCTGGTGATTTAACAATTAAAACTCCAACTGTGAAATAAACCATGAAAAATATGATAAAAACAGTAAGCTCTCTCGCCATTGTTTTAATTATTGAATTGTTTATTTGTGCAAACTGGTAGCTGTACCAAGCTTTGATTTAAATGCATGATTTGCAGGAATAAAACACTAAAAACAAGTACAGACAAAATTTACTGAACAAATGCAAAGTATATATTAAGCAAATTTAAATTAGAAATAATGACATGTTAAACAGAATGATGGTGTGTCAGATACATTTTCAAAACACCTGCGGTGTTTACCGGTAAACAACAACAACAACAAACAAATGATATATAACCTTCTACTGTATGTACCTTCCTTAACAAAAAGTAAATGTTAAAAGTTTTAAAATCTACATCAAAAGACAACAGCTAAAACTTTGCTGCTGCTTCCTGAAACCGAATCACCTCGTGCAATTAGACCAGGTGACCTACAGCAAAGGTACCAGAATTCATAGGGTTGTATTTGTAAAAAAGCAAGTGAAAAGTCAAAAGATTCTCACAATGATTAAAGGAAGACAAGATAATGTGAATAAAGCTAGGATGCTGCAAGTACATTGATTTTAAAGCAATAATTAGTACTCCTCAGAAAACAGTGGACATACAGGAGGTAGAACATCACTTTCAGTATAAAAAACAACATTTCATAAAACTTCATACAATTTATGAATTCCAATGCTACTGTATCATAACCCTTTCAGAGGTCTGTATACATTTTTTCCAGCCAAAAAAACACAACGAACTGGATCTACTGGTTCTCTGGACCAGACAACCAAAATCACAGGCGTTAATATGAATATTTATGAAAAGAAAACATGCACAACCTGTATAGTATGAACTGGATTTTTATATTAGAAATATGATAATATCCACCAGCAAAAAAAAAAAAATTCAATATGTATATTTATTGGACACAAAATGTATGTGTTGACTTAACATTTTCATAATACCCATGACACATGGGGACCCCAAAAACTTGTTATAGAACCTTGATTGCTTTACAAATATCCCAACCTCCAATTCTGTTTTAAGCACACATTTTAGTCACTGCTTTTAGGTAGTTCAGTATGCGTTGTCTGAGGGAGTGATGATTGGAGATTTTTCCACCTTTTCTTTGGCTCCTCTTAGCTGTGTAAAGTAGCTGACCTTTTTTCATGTCTGAAATGGGTAAAAACACAAACAGTGGAAGATTATACCTGAATAAATAACTTAACAATTTCAAAGCTGGTTGATGATTTCAATGTCACATGACCTTTACTTTCAGTGGATTGACAGTATGCCTGTATTTCTATTGCAATAAAGAAGTGATTTCCTAAGGGGTATTTAGGGATTTTAGACCAAAATCAGCCTTTGTGCGTGATGAGCATTCTTTTATGAATTTGTTACCTGGGAAAGCCTGATCTTTGACTTTGAACAGCCATCATCATTGCCATCATGATCATTGGAGCTGGACTGGCTTAGGATCGGAGATCTTTTCTTTCTTGACACTCTCTTGTCTTCTGCCAAAACACATATTTTTTCAGTTTTACTTTGCACACTTGATACAGGGTTTGCAGATGGCATTGCACATTGTGGTTTTATTTTTCTTTTAGAAACAAAGATGGAAACCTTTTAATGTAAAGAAATACAGTACTGTGCAAAAGTTTTAGGCAGGTGTGAAAAAATGCTGTAAAGTAAGAATGCTTTCAAAAATAGACATGTTAATAGATTATATTTATCAATTAACTAAATGCAAAGTGAGTGAACAGAAGAAAAATCTAAATCAAATCCATATTTGGTGTGACCACCCTTTGCCTTCAAAACAGCATCAAGCATCAATTCTTCTAGGTACACTTGCACACAGTTTTTGAAGGAACTCGGCAGGTAGGTTGGCCCAAACATCTTGGAGAACTAACCACAGTTCTTCTGTGGATTTAGGCAGCCTCAGTTGCTTCTCTCTCTTCATGTAATCCCAGACAGACTCGATGATGTTGAGATCAGGGCTCTGTGGGGGCCATACCATCACTTCCAGGACTCCTTGTTCTTCTTTACGCTGAAGATAGTTCTAATGACTTTCGCTGTATGTTTGGGGTCGTTGTCATGCTGCAGAATAAATTTGGGGCCAATCAGATGCCTCCCTGATTGTATTGCATGATGGATAAGTATCTGCCTGTACTTCTCAGCATTGAGGAGACCATTAATTCTGACCAAATCCCCAACTCCATTTGCAGAAATGCAGCCCCAAACTTGCAAGGAACCTCCACCATGCTTCACTGTTGCCTGCAGACACTCATTCGTGTACGCTCTCCAGCCCTTCGGCGAACAAACTGCCTTCTGCTACAGCCAAATATTTCAAATTTTGACTCATCAGTCCAGAGCACCTGCTGCCATTTTTCTGCACCCCAGTTCCTGTGTTTTCGTGCATAGTTGAGTCGCTTGGCCTTGTTTCCACGTCGGAGGTATGGCTTTTGGCCGCAAGTCTTCCATGAAGGCCACTTCTGACCAGACTTCTCCGGACAGTAGATGGGTGTACCAGGGTCCCACTGTTTTCTGCCAGTTCTGAGCTGATGGCACTGCTGGACATCTTCCGATTGCGAAGGGAAGTAAGCATGATGTGTCTTTCATCTGCTGCAGTAAGTTTCCTTGGCCGACCACTGCGTCTCACGGTCCTCAACGTTGCCTGTTTCTTTGTGCTTCTTCAAAAGAGCTTGGACAGCACATCTGGAAACCCCTGTCTGCCTTGAAATTTCTGCCTGGGAGAGACCTTGCTGATGCAGTATAACCACCTTGTGTCTTGTTGCTGTGCTCAGTCTTGCCATGGTGTATGACTTTTGACAGTAAACTGTCTTCAGCAACCTCACCTTGTTAGCTGAGTTTGGCTGTTCCTCACCCAGTTTTATTCCTCCTACACAGCTGTTTCTGTTTCAGTTAATGATTGTGTTTCAACCTACATATTGAATTGATGATCATTAGCACCTGTTTGGTATAATTGTTTAATCATACACCTGACTTATATGCCTACAAAATCCCTGACTTTGTGCAAGTGTACCTAGAAGAATTGATATCCTTGTATTTTACGTAAGTTTACAAAACATAATTAACTCAACTGTACAACTTTATAGCTAAGTATTCACGTCACTCAAACTTCTTGATTATAATCTACTAAATAGGGAAACAGCTCTTCTGTCATCCAGTGCTAAATGTTTCACATGTAGCCAGAGTCACATTTAGTACACCACTCTTCTATAAACACCATTTAATGTACATGTAAATGTGTTCACATTTTTAGGAGCTATCTTGTCCCTTTGTTGCTTCCTGAATGAATGAAAACACAGCTACCAGTACCTACCTGAAGATGTGTCCTTAGTGCAGGAATTTGCCCTCCCCAGAGGAACTCTAGCTAATGCTGCAAGCTGTGTCATGAAGGTCTCCTCTGCTTCCTGTGAAACAAGACCATAAGAGATAACCAGGGACTAAATGATCAAATTCTGAAATAGCCTTTGGACAAACATACAAACTACAGTAACACTTTGAATCTTTATTGAGCAAATACTTTTCAGCAGATGCAAGAACCAATACTGCATTTCTCCTATTTTTCAGATACTGCATTTTAAAAAAAATCTGAAATAAAGAAATGTCTTCCTTAGAAAAAGGTACACAAAACCATTCTGGTACCCAAGTTTTAAACACCCCCACTTCAATAGATTTGTACCTGCAGTTGTCCATCAAGGTGTTTTTCCATATGATCAAGAACAGACTTCTTTTGCCTTAGAAACTCAAGTGTTGCTTCATGATTCAAGTCATACTGGGTCAGGATTTTTTTCTTTTGCAAAACTACTCTATAGGGACCAAAAAAAGACAAATCCAATAACATTCAAACCTGGTAAATACATTTAAATGAGTATGTTGTCTTTTTTGCCATGATACTGAAAAAAACACACACACACACACACACACACACACACACACACACACACACACACACACAACACCTCTTATCAGCACGTCAGTTTATTTTCTTGCAGCTGCTTCTTGGGGTAAATGATTATATTGTTTTTTCAATCATTTTGTCAGACTTGCCTGACATGTTTAGAATCAGGAAGTCTAAAGTACGGTACAAGTACAAGTACAAGCTCAAGCAGCCAAGTTCACATTGACCAGTTATTGTTATTATTTGTTTATTTAACAGACACCTTTATCCAAGGCGACTTACAGAGACTAGGGTGTGTGACCTATGCATCAGCTGCAGAGTCACTTACAATTACGTCTCACCCGAAAGACAGAGCACAAGGAGGTTAAGTGACTTGCTCAGGGTCACACAATGAGTCAGTGGCTGAGGTGGGAGTTGAACCGGGGACCGCCTGGTTACAAGCCCTTTTCTTTAACCACTGGACCACACAGCCTCCAGTTCTAAGTAACCCAAGTATTATTTGATATTTTTTATATGAAAGAAAATGTTATGCCAAATTAAAATCTAGGCTACTTTCACTCATACGTGCAGCTGAAGTTATGCATGCTCTTTGTGGACATACCTTTGACGAAACTCAGTCGATGTTGGTTTTTTGCTCCAATTGGCAAGCTCCTTCTGAAGGGATTCATTTAGCTGCTTTTGACTTATCTGTTTATTTTTACACATGTCTGATAAAACATAATAGTTTGGGAAAGCTTATTACATGCAATAACAAGCATAAACTAGCAAACACTGTCAGAAAATGTTGTCATTTGTATAGTTTACATACTGTATTACAATGGCTCTGTGATACGACACAAGCTGTTTTCAGATTAACAGTTTTAAAAGTTTAATGAACAACATGTTTCCAGGGTTGTAAGTTTACTGATTAACAGAATAGTTGAATAACTTAGAAGTTCATGAAGCTGGAGCCTGACAGCTTGAATTCTATATGCCTGAACAAGGGGAGTTCTGAAACCCAGGACTTGGTGCAAGGCTAGAACGGGTTCATAACCCTGCCATTGTTGCCCGATTCACCTACCTTCTAGATGTCGTAAACGCTGCTGTTTATCATGTTCCAAGGCTTCTGTGATGTTCTCTATCCGAGTAAAATAGTTCTGTGCGAGTCTATTAACAGATTCCCTGGTCACATACACACTCTCAGTAGCAGCTTCTTTTAACAGGTCCTGTAAACATATTCAATTTTAAAAACAAAAAAGGAAGTTTTTTTTATTCAAGTAATTACGGAGTTGTTTTTTTTAATCTAAAAAACGATCAATTTGTTGAATAATTTGGGGATTTTTATGCAAGTGTTTGTTGATAATATATGTTGGCGTGGTTGTTTACAAGTTTCACCTTACTACTTTTTTTTTTAATTCACAGATCCACACAGTAAGCTTATTTATAGTATATTTCAAAAAGCAAGGTCACAAGAATTAGGATAACAATACAGCTCACTTGGAGTTAAAACAGTTAAACCCAGAGAAAAATGAAAACCGATGAGGGGCCTTGCTTCCCTCTCAGTATATTTCCATGGCAATACAAATGGATTGTCTTAAATTCTTTTCATTCTAAGAGTTGACTGTAACCTCAACTTGGTACTGAAGAGAAAGACTGACATCTCAAAATGTGTTCAAATGCACACATCCCTCTGCTCATTCCCTTTTTGTTAGACTACAATAATGATGCTAGTGCATTTCTGATAAGCATTGCATCCATAAAATGCAAAAAGCATGCCAGCCCATACTTGTCAAACAATGCATGCATGTCAAAGTTTACTGTCGTAAGCAGTGTTTGTTGAGCTTGTATACATTCAATTGTAAAAAATAAATTTCAAAGCTGACTGGAAAGAAAACGATGGAACTTGGCTAGCTTTTAGAATTACCTTGAAGCCTTCATTCTCCTCAGAGGTGGGTTGTGCTACTTGCTGACGTGCATTCAGAATCAGAGCACGTCCAATCACACGCTCCGTGTGGTCCTGTAAAAGCTCTGCAGCTGTACAGAGCTCCGAGATAAGCTCCTGTTGAAACTCCAGTCGTATCTGCTGTGCCTCCTGCTCTAGTCTCCTCTCCACTTCAGAAATGCTGGTTTCCTTTAAAAATACAAACAAATCAGATGTCTAAAACACAAACTAAAGAAATGGTGTATATATATATATTTAACCAAATCTATTATTTGTAGATTAATCCTAGACAAAAACCACCTTATCCTGCAGCTTCTGTTGATTTCCTGGCGTTTTACTCAGGTCATCACTTTCTATTTCTTTTGTGCGTTCTTGGCGGAGTTCATTCAACAAGCATTTCAGCCTTGACAGTCTCATTTCCTTCAGTGCTCCAAGGCTGAACTGTCTGGCTGAAAACTGTTTATTAACAGACTGAAAAAATAAGGAATGTTTCAGTTGAATCTGTTTTCCATTTCTGCAATAAACATAAAAAAGGTTGTTACTTCCTGTCAATAACTCGGCATGGTGACAATCCTCTATTATGATCACAAAAAGCCCTATTCTAGCTGCAATTAGACCTTGTAACCAACAGCAAAGGTACCAGGATGAAGCAGCTTATCATTGAAATAAATTATTATATTTGAAATAATAGAATTATGAAAGCTAATAAGAAAACTGATTTGATGGATGGATTGTAAAACTAGAAATCGCAGTCAATGAGGACCACTTAATACATATATCCTCTCTGAGGTGTTGGAAAAACGAATCTAACTGCTCAAGCTAGAGTTGTGGCTCAACTTGAATGGTACAACAAATTGGATGCTTAATTCTCAATATAAAACTAGTGATCATTTTACTGTATACAATATGTATTGTACTTTATATTTTTTATTAGTATTTGTTTATTTAGCAGACGCCTTTATCCAAGGCGACTTACAGAGACTAGGGTGTGTGAACTATGCATCAGCTGCAGTCACTTACAATTACGTCTCACCCGAAAGACGGAGCACAAAGAGGTTAAGTGACTTGCTCAGGGTCACACAATGAGATAGTGGCTGAAGTGGGATTTCAACCGGGGACCTTCTGGTTACAAGCCCGTTTTTTTAACCACTGGACCACACAGCCTCCTAATTACTGCATTTTACTGTCTCCAAAAGTATATATAGATTTTTTTTTAATAAAGCTCAAATTACACCAACATGCTTACAGGGCATCGCACAGTGCAATTTGGTACTCTTACCCATCGTGCAGATCTCTTTGTCTGACTAGAATTCCCTGGAGAAGCTTCTCTTGCTGCTCAGCGAGGTGCTTTAGCCTAGCTGTGGACAGCGACTGTTCTTCAAGCCAACTCTTAAAGTAACATAAAAGAAAATACTTTATATACTAGTATTTGAAAAACAAACACAAATAAATAATAAAACTTAAATAAAAACAACAACATGTATCTAATAGCATACAGCAGTGATGGCCAATACAAACACTGTGATCCATTTTGGTGGATCTCAATGGGCTCCGTGATCCAACAGTAAGCTGTGACCAACAATTATTATCGGGATTAGCATCTTCCTCAGATGGTTTGGCTGCCGTTTCTGGATGTATGCCTCTCCGCACATTGCGTGCCATTTTGAAGCACTGTGTTTTAATATATTTTCACGTTTGACCTCCTGGCTCCCTGTTAAAAATGCAGCCTTGCCTGCCATCAGTGCCCCTGCATCCTGACAAAATGTGCAAAACATGTATATATATATTTTTTTAACGTTGTCACTTAAACCAGGGAAAATTGAAGTTCCCTTTTCGCTTTCATCTTCTGACATACATAAAAACATAAGAAAGTTAACAAACGAGAGGAGGCCATTCGGCCCATCTTGCTCGTTCGGTTATTAGTAGCTTATTGATCCCAGAATCTTGTCAAGCAGCTTCTTGAATGATCCCAGGTTGTCAGCTTCAACAACATTACTGGGGAGTTGGTTCCAGACCCTCACAATTCTGTGTGTAAAAAAGTGCCTCCTATTTTCTGTTCTGAATGCCCCTTTATCTAATCTCCATTTGTGACCCCTGGTCCGCTTTTTTCAGGTCGAAAAAGTCCCCTGGGTCGACATTGTCAATACCTTTTAGAATTTTGTATGCTTGAATCAGATCACCGCGTAGTCTTCTTTGTTCAAGACTGAATAGATTCAATTATTTTAGCCTGTCTGCATACAACATGCCTTTTAATCCCGGGATATTTCTGGTCACTCTTCTTTGCACTCTTTCTAGAGCAGCAATATCCTTTTTGTAACGAGGTGACCAGAACTGAACACAATATTCTGGATGAGGTCTTACTAATGCATTGTAAAGTTTTAACATTACTTCCTTGCTACCTTATTACCTTCATTGCTCATTTCTTGTAAAGACATTGACATATCTCAATTTTGTTCATCACGGTTTTCTTTTGAAACTTCTCCAATCACATGAAAATAATTTGTTATTTTCCTCATTTTGGTTTGACAAGTTTTCAAACTTGCCTGGAAACGAGTAGCCATCGCACTGATAAATCAGTGAAATTGGCAGGGTATGGGATTTGTAGTTTTTAATGTGCGATTAACAGTGGACAGTGGACACCAATAAACTACATTCCCAGAGTACATTACAATTGAGCTTTGAGAGTTTAGATCCAACTGTGAGATTTTTTTTTTAGTTTTATACTTTCAGCTGAAAAAAATAAAACAAAATAAATCATGTTTATTTTTTTATAGTCAACCTTTTAGAATTTCTGGTCACACACGTGCACCTAAATTAAAATGTATGTTCGCACATGCATTTTTTTAGTCTCATGCAGAAACTGTCAGGATATTTTCATCTGTGCTACTTACGACACAGAAGGCTCTCCCCATCAGCCGTAACAAAACTTGTTGTATGCATATATGTTAGTGCTTGTTCTGATTTGTCCCGAGATCCACCAAAACTCTTTTGCGATCCACGTATTGGCCACCACTGGGATACAGTATATATTAGGGGTTTTAATCTTGATATTTTCTATTGATCGATTAAATCACACCTGTTTGCTGGTGATAATAAAAATGGTATTGAAAGACAATTACAAGTAATACAAAGAATTAACATAATGCCAGCTAATGTTTAATATACATATATTTACGTACACATAATTTGACCAGTTCCCCAAAGTCAGTTATCCTGAACACTTGGTATGACGACTGTGGTATGATCTACACGGGTAGTATGTATAACATTTAGTACAGTACAGTTGAATTTAATGAAGACTGTTCCGCCAGGATCATTTACATCTGTAATTTAAAGACTATTTTACAGCAATGAGGAAATCACAGATAGCATCAACCTTCCCTCCTTTCTTTGGTTATCCCAGGAGTACCCCTAAAAATAAGTACTAGTACTGTAAAATGCTCTTTTAGCTTTTTTTTTTAAATTAAAAAAAAATTAAATTATTTATTTTCAATAAAATGAAATTCAGAATGATACTGACAGTTTAAAAATATATAAAGTAACAGTAAGATGTTATGTTATACAGTACCTACTCATGGATTTAAACTTATACTGCTCACCTGTTTCCCCCGTACAAGTTGATCTTTGAAAAGCTTTAAATAGGCTTTTAGATTTGCTTCTTCAGTTTGCAAATGAACACTTAAATCTTGCCTTGCTTCTTGCCTCAGCAGTTCACATTTTTTCACAAGCAATTCTGTGCGACTCGGTAGGGTTACGAGGAACATCTCTTTCACCATTTTCTCCATCTTCTGGGAGCAAGACGAATGCTGCCTCTTAAACAACCAAAAACTATTAATAGTATGAACTGAACCTCAGAGGCAAGCTTCATTTGTATTATATACCATGAAACATTTTCAACTTTCCAATTTAAATGTAAGGTTATACACCATGTGTTATTGGAAACAGCCAGCGTCCCCCCAAAAAAAGCAGGTTTCAACTAAAGCCCCAAAGCTATGTGTTAATTTGCCAAAAATACTATGAAACTAAATTCCCACCTTCCACAAATCAGTTATGCCATCAAGGATTCTCATGTCCTCCGCGCCCTCCATATCACTGCAGTCCTGCCTCTGCTTCTCCAAGAGACTATGGTAGGCCTTAAAAACAACAAACAAAAGATCAATGTCTATTTTAAACAAAACTGAAGTCTTTATGTCACATTCATTTCTTTATTAAATTACCAACAAATAAAAAAAATGATGTACTGTATGTGTATACAAATGAAATTCTGTTTTTCATTAAGGGTGTAGATTTACACAGAGAAAACATGCTTCAGTTATAAGCCTGGATGATATCAGCCTACTAATAAAACCACAATGACATGGCTTTAGCAATGGAAGAAGCATATATTAAAATGTTTACTCTAAAGAATATGGCTGAAACTGTATTACTGAATTACACCTGAGGAACGTGTAAATGGATGGACCTACTGGACTGTTCCAAATTAAATTTTAGTAAAACAGTTTACAGTACATTTTAGTATTAAGTAGTTTGCCAGCACTGCCAAAAGGTAACAGCATCACTATCTGCATGCTGATTGGCACAAAAACTCAGTGACTAATTGATATTATAACATGGCATATTAGTTAATGAATTCCAAACTGCTCTATATCTCTTAATTATTCATGTGAAACAGGCCTTTTATTATTTAAACCAGAGCTTAAACTAACATTCACAAACTCCACAGCATCACAGATCTGCTGCACAGTATCTTGGACACGCGTTTTCTCCTTTTCTTGTCTCTTTTTGAGTTTCTTCTTTTTGGCATCCATCTTCTTGACCATTTCATTAACAAGGACTTTGGTGTGCTTGGTACACTCTAAACACAAAACGGACATTAATTAACAAAAATAATTTACTGGCTCGAAAAGTACACTTTGAACAAACACACTAGCTTTCAAAGAACCCTTGTTCAAAGTGTGCATGGAGTCTGTCTAATCCAAATTATAATTAATCAGGTTGCCATTGACATTATAAACTAGAACTACTTACCATTAGTGTACAACTTGATTTCCTCCTGGAAGTTACACTGTAGATCCGATAGCATGTGCTCCATTTCTTGAAAAGCAAGTTCACCATCACTGGTAAGATGCTCCAAGACCTTTGCTGCAACCCTTAGCCGACAGGTACCTTCCTGTTGCACAAGCCACAGCTGAGACTGAAGTGTGCCTGCCATGTACTCCCACCAAATTAGTCTTTCTTGAATATTCTTAAAAACATGACAGCATGTTGAACACAGAAATTCCATGAATATGTACGGTATTTAAAATACATATATACAGAGACACACTAAATGGAGTCATTATTTATTACACAGGAGATTGCTTTTACATACCATTATATGAATACCCTGGGTCTCGTTCATTAGGCTCTCCACATGCAAGAGATGCTCAGTTAGTTTTACAATGAACTCGTTCACTACCTCATTTGTAAGTGTGGGTTTGTTTTGTAATTGTTGACAAGCACCTTCAATCTGTTTGTTGAAACTTGCTATCTGTAGAAGAAATCAAAACTTAGTAATACATTTTGTGTTTACATTTATGGAGAAATCAAGAATTGTATGTGGAAACACACGGGTCCAGCTCATGTATTAGAAAACATACTGCAGGTAAAAAATACATTTTGTCAAAAAGAAACCACACACACACACACACAGACACACAGACACAGACACAGACACAGACACAGACACAGACACAGACACACACACACACAAAATACACGGCTGGACTAAACTTGCTTATAGTTCATCACAATGTAAATTGTAATAGCTACCATTCGAAGTCCATTTTCCAAGCAGTGCTTTTCTATTTTCTCTATGTCCTCAGAAGTACAATAGCTTGCATCAGGATCCCCAGCCCTTTCCATGTCTGGCTGGTTTAAATGTAACTGATTTTTTAGCTCTTCTAATTCCTGGGAAAAAACCCCCAAAAACCCCATAATATTATATATTTACTTCCAATTATTTATAATGACTTTTTTTAAAATTTGTATTTATTTTAAATGAAGTTATGTTATACTATATCTTGATATATCCGCAGCTTGCCTTTTGGTTTTATATATTTCAGATAAAAGCTACTATAGCTGCTTTTCACTGAAGTCGCTGGACGAATCAAGATAATTTACTATTTAACTCAGTTAGCTGCTTGCATTTTCCCATTGCCATTTATTTTACTGGTAAGTTAAGGAATTTTATGTTTGGAATTTACTGTGCACAGGTTTACACTCTTAACAGATTTGTAAGTGTAGTTGTTATTGTACTGGGGACATGACATGATATAATGTCTGTTTCAGACTTTCTTATACTGTAGACAGAGCTATTTTTGGGGTTTCAACAATATAGCAACCCCACAAACCAGAAATGACATTTTATTTTGCAGATCTATCAGCCAGAAACTTATTGTAGACTTATAAATTCAAAATGAACAGCACTCACCTTTTCTTGCAATAAAAGAGTACTGCTGTAAAAGGCTTCGTCAATGATCCCCTTATGAAACCAGTCATTCAGGAGAATTCTGAAGACCTGAAGAAAAAGCTAAAAAAAGGTTTTAAAATAAATATCTCCTTTTTATTGAAAAGTAAAAAAACTTAGCATAATGGGGTATGGAATCCACCATACCATATGTCTCTCTTCCCTCAGTTCTGTGTCCAATTGCTCCAGACTTTGTAAGCCCAAGTTGTAAAGGCTTATCCGAGAATCAAAACTGTAGAAACACTCATTGGAAAGGAGAGATGCATATTAGTGATGATTACTTAAGTAGGATATATTTTCTGGTACGGTGGTGCAATTATGTTAATCTGACTGAGCTGTTCAACTCTTATTCCTACTTGCTGTTATCTCTATCCAATTTTCCAACTTAACCAAATATTAGGGGTCGATTTGATCAACCTATACCCTTTTAGGATTACCGGTAACTAAGGCTGGGATTAAGTCACAGGTGTCACGGACTATGTTATTTTTGCTGGTGTCTGTGATTTTGACAGAGAGCATTGAACTTTACCAACTCTACTTGAAATTCCACCCTAAAAAAGGGAAAAAAATGTATATTATATTGATGCCCAATGAAAACGCAACAGTCTAAGTTTTACATCAATACCTCATTGGGAACATACATAATGTAAGTCATGTGATTTCATAAAAATGCCAGGTGCTCATTGTTTGGTATTTGCATTGAGTTAAAATTGCCAAAATGAGCTGATTAAGAATCTGTATAAATAGACATTCGAAAAAACGTGATTTTAATTAACGCAAAACAGCAAAAGATACAACCATGTCACATTTGAGTAATGAAGATCGTCTGGTTGCTATCGGCTCGATTGAAGACGGCCTGTCTTGTGAGAGAAGTTGCCTGGAGAATGAGATATTCTGCTTCAACAATCTGCAGACTAGTCCAGCGAAACCAGGAAAACGGCTCTGTGATGGACAGGCCACGCCTGACTGTAGCTCGCCGTCTGCATGAAAATGATTTGCATGCTCTGAGGCTGTTCAGGGTTAACATGTTGACAGCTGAGAGATGAAATCGCTGTCTTCTGTGGGCCAGAGAACATCTGAGGTGGCGGCAGAGAGAGTGGTGGAGTGTTTTATTCTTATCTCTCATGAATATAGGTTGTCAAAAAGCTTGTTCAGCAACCATGCGGCAAAGCAAAATTGATTAAAGAAAAAAAAAACTTGAGGATCTGATTAACTTTTCATGTCGGGTTGATTTGAAATGAAAGCTCAGTTTGGGATTCTTGCATGTTGGATTAAGATTTGGTGCCCTTTGAAACGATTCTTGTTATTGATTTTGAATAAAAGTTCAGCTTCAATTTGGTATTTTTGCTTTTCGTACTGCGTTTTAATTCTTTAACGAATTAGATAAAGCAAAGGCAGAATACTGCATACATGAAATGAACAGGTACATGTAATTCTACTTTTATTCACAATATCATCTCATTAACTTACTCCAACAGTTTGTCGCTCATTTTGATTGTCCTTTCACTATAATGAACCCCTCGATATAACGAACAAAAGGCAAGGACCCCAGCAGGTTTGTTATAGCGAGGGTGTACTGTATATATATATATATATATATATATATATATATATATACACACACATACACACACACACACACACACATATATACATATATATATATATATATACACACAGCACTGTGCAAAAGTTTTAGGCAGGTGTGAAAAAATGCTGTAAAGTAAGAATGCTTTCAAAAATAGACATGTTAATAGATTATATTTATCAATTAACTAAATGCAAAGTGAGTGAACAGAAGAAAAATCTAAATCAAATCCATATTTGGTGTGACAACCCTTTGCCTTCAAAACAGCATCAATTCTTCTAGGTACACTTGCACAAAGTCAGGGATTTTGTAGGCATATAGTCAGGTGTATGATTAAACAATTATACCAAACAGGTGCTAATGATCATCAATTCAATATGTAGGTTGAAACACAATCATTAACTGAAACAGAAACAGCTGTGTAGGAGGAATAAAACTGGGTGAGGAACAGCCAAACTCAGCTAACAAGGTGAGGTTGCTGAAGACCGTTTACTGTCAAAAGTCATACACCATGGCAAGACTGAGCACAGCAACAAGACACAAGGTAGTTATACTGCATCACCAAGGTCTCTCCCAGGCAGAAATTTCAAGGCAGACAGGGGTTTCCAGATGTGCTGTCCAAGCTCTTTTGAAGAAGCACAAAGAAACGGGCAACGTTAAGGACCGTAGACGCAGTGGTCGGCCAAGGAAACTTAGTGCAGCAGATGAAAGACACATCATGCTTACTTCCCTTCACAATCGGAAGATGTCCAGCAGTGCCATCAGCTCAGAACTGGCAGAAAACAGTGGGACCCTGGTACACCCATCTACTGTCCGGAGAAGTCTGGTCAGAAGTGGCCTTCATGGAAGACTTGCGGCCAAAAAGCCATACCTCCGACGTGGAAACAAGGCCAAGTGACTCAACTAAGCACGAAAACACAGGAACTGGGGTGCAGAAAAATGGCAGCAGGTGCTCTGGACAGATGAGTCAAAATTTGAAATATTTGGCTGTAGCAGAAGGCAGTTTGTTCGCCGAAGGGCTGGACAGCGGTACACGAATGAGTGTCTGCAGGTAACAGTGAAACATGGTGGAGGTTCCTTGCAAGTTTGGGGCTGCATTTCTGCAAATGGAGTTGGGGATTTGGTCAGAATTAATGGTCTCCTCAATGCTGAGAAGTACAAGCAGATACTTATCCATCATGCAATACCATCAGGGAGGCATCCGATTGGCCCCAAATTTATTCTGCAGCATGACAACGACCCCAAACATACAGCAATAGTCATTAAGAACTATCTTCAGCGTAAAGAAGAACAAGGAGTTTATTTATAAATTTATTTATTTTTTGACAGTTGCGCGAATGATGTTGAACTAGCTTGGCTGCCTTACTTTGCAATGTAGCCATTGACACCTCAACTCAGCACTTTGCCACATTGAAAGCATATTTTAAAAACTAGCAAATCAGCAAAAATAAGCGCAAAAGCACGATCTCCACAAAACCCCAAAAAAGTATTTCATGAAAGCAGTCTATTGTTATGTTCAATGTGCAACATGCCGGTAGATTACAGTCGTAAAGCAAGCTGTGAAACAAACAACCAAAAAAGTAAAATAACTGCAAACTTTACCACAGTCTGTATTAACTTTTGTTTTGTTTTAAATTCAGTAGTCGCCAATTCTTTTTTTTTTTCTCCCCAATTTAGTAGTATCCAATTATTTTTAAGCTCAGCTCACCGCTACCACTTCTCTGCTGAGTTGGGAGGGGTGAAGACGAACGCTGTCCTCCGAAGCATGTGCCATTAGCCGCCCGCTTTTTTTTTTACACACTGCAGGCTCACCATGCAGCTGGGCAGCTTATAGGAAAGCCCACAGGCGCCCGGCCAGACGACAGGGGTCGCTGGTGCGCGTTGAACCGAGAACAGCCTGGCTGACCTAACCCTTCCTCCCCTCGGCGGCGCCAGCCAATTGTCGCCGCCCCTGGGAGCTCCCGTCCTCGGTCGGCAAAGGAACAGCCTGGACTCGAACTTGCGATGTCCAGACTATAGGGCACATCCTGCACTCCACACGGAGTGCCTTTACTGGATGCGCCACTTGGGAGCCCTGGGATATTTTCCTACTTTAACATGTTACATGTTGTAAGGTCTTGCTGTAAAATAAAAGCGCACACACACAGGGGCCACGGCCCACGGCCCCCAGCCTCCGCCCCTCCCCTCCCATGCGGCCTTTTCCTGTGTTCAGAACAATATAATGGCTTTTAATGCTTTTTGAAAAATGAACAAATATTAAAACGAATATTTAAATATGAGCGAATATCAGAACATGAAAATCCTGTGTTCGTCCCAGCGCTAGTTTATAGTCACAGTAAAACTAAGAAAATAAGGCTGTAAAATTCTGCACTTCAAACAGATACAGCTACTTACAAAATAATAATAATAATAATAATAATAATAATAATAATAATAATAATAATGTATAGGGTGCATTCCTACAATTGAAGTCAGTACCTGGTGTAAATGAGTGTTTCTGGAAACCTTGTCAGTTTCATAACCTTTTCATTCTGAAATTCTTTAGGGACTGGTGATGAAGATATAAAATGGCTACTGTCATCTTCATCATCTTGGCTTAGTGACTCAAGGCTGGATGAGGTAGAACCCTCCTGCATCTGATTGGGCAGGATCACAAGCTTGGAGTTCTCATGCAGCGAGGGATTGGAAGCTCCATCTGCCAAAGGCTGCATTGGGGGCAGGGCGGAATAAGGCATTTTATTATCTCTATTCATAAGACAACACAATAAAACATATTCCTTGAAGAGAATGCATACTCTTACCCAGTGACATTTGGTCTGGTTAATCAAGGTGATGAAGTTCATGCGGTAAACATAAAAAGGCTATGGTTTTAACTGGGCTAGCTGGATAAAGCTGTGACTCATTGTGTTAACTGTAGAGCCAGTGTATATCTCTGTGTAATTAATAGCACAAAAGCTAAAAACAAACACACACATGACATGACCATTACAAATAACCATTTTAACACTGCAACGTCCCACAATCATGATCGTGTTTTACATTTCTTAGTGTCTGTTTAGTACATTCCCATAGTTTGGTTACTGATACAGTTTACAGGAATTGCATTTTCAGCATGGGCTTATAGTGGAACTACATTGTTAAAAAAAACCTGATGTTTCCCATAACTAAGTTAAATCTTTAGATATGTGACCCACAGTTAAAGAATATTAAGGCATGACTTATTTAATGTAGTAATACAATTATGCTAATCCAGTTTCAGTAAAAATACTTGTTTCACATTTCAATGATTGATACATTTCTCTTTCAAAGGGATGCAAATTGTTAAAAAAATAAAATAAATAACTTACTCTGTATCTTTGGTTGATTGGATAGACAACTTTTGCCCTTAATGCAAAAGCAGCAACATCACTGTTTAAAGGAAGCTTTCTTTCCTAAAAATGAAACAATGTATTGTTAGTACAAAGTACAGAGTGCAGCAAAAGTCCCAAATAGAAACAGCGCAACTGTACAACTTTGAAAAATGAACACTTCTTATCTGCCATTGGGTGGGGGTACTCTGTCAGGATTTCTTTGGGAGCCCCTGCTTTGCACCATGTTACATTTTGCACCATGTTAAACCACAGAAAACATTACTGAGGGTGAATACAGGGAACAATAAAATACACACCTTATCATTGATGAAATTGCTATTAGATTGTTTCTTGGCGAAACTGGCGCAATCACTTTCATTGTCTTCTTTGTCCAGGTCGGTGTTCTCAAAAAGTTTTTTGGAATCATATTCCTGAAACTGAATGGCATTTAGAATTAAGATGTCAGCAACAAGTAGAAACAGTTTAGTTATTTCTTAGAGTTTTGTGTTACAATAGGCAGACACATATGACAATGTTAGGTTACAGGATTTAATGCGATGTGAGGCACACAGAACAATTGTTAACATTAGGCTTTTTAAAAACTATGAGGTTTCCATGGGTACAAGACTTCTCAGTTAAATAATACACATTAGAACTTGACAAGCCAAAAGATTCACAATGAAAATCTTTCAGTTCGAACAAGTCTAGTTTTCTTGAGTTCATGACCATGCAAAGTTATTGTATTCACCTTAGCTGAAAAGACCATACAAACAACAACAACAACAACAATAATAATAGCGTTTTTATTCTTTATTCTTAGCAATCATTTTAAACACTACTCCAAGGCTAGTTGTCTGTATGTCATTTTGGAGTTTAGATATTTGAGGATAGACTATTCAGGCACCCGCTCTGTCAATCTGTAGGGGTCTCAGTCATTATGTCACAATTCAATTATTACACACATCCGGAGAACAGCAAAAAGCTCCACTTGATTTATTTATTAAAATTCATATCCAGCTCGCATAAATACTACAGCGTTAGATAAACGTGTGTGGAGAGATATTTTCAAATTGTTCGTTGTCATTAACAAATATAAATAATAAAAAGGGACATCTGAAAGCGAAAATATCAAGTGGACACCTACCTTTTCTCCGAAAAAAGCTCGCTTCAGTACAAATATATACAATAGGACTGCTACGCCGATTCCAATGATCACTCCGATAACTATGGCTAAAGCCAACAACCCTGGAAAAACTTGGAAGGACTCGGCAAATTCGATAAAAACGTGACTAGAACATGTGGAAAGTATATCTGAGTCACTCATATCTAAAGGTTTACACCTTTAACCTAAAACTAAAAACACACCGCCCAGTATTGTACTGTCGAGGTCTTGTTTTCGAAGCACGTCTGATTGTGAGGAGACTGAGGCCAACTGCATACTGCCCACGTACGTATGTGCCGCAACAATGTCTAAACAAAACAAATACCACTGCACAATTCACGAACGACTTTATCCACCCTACATTCCTTCACCGTTTAAAATGCGTTCCAAGAAATTCGAATTCACTATGTCGTCTGAAGAAGTAAATACAACTTTTAAAGTAACAAGAACCGCGACGGGGAAAAAAAACTACAATTACAGTACCAACAAAGCTGATCCCCGTAGCCTTGGGAAATGTTAAAATGATGTTTTTTTTTTTGATTGATAGGTCATCAACCTGTCAAAACACAGATTTTAGTAAAACCTAGAAGAATACTTGCGGCCCAGCACCAATAGGAGCGTGATGGAGGCGGGGCATTTAAAGTTTGGAAGAAAGTTGTCAAGGAATGCATTGCAAAACATGTGATTGACAGAAAGCGTTATTTTATTTTTTTGAACATATTATGGCCATATATATTTCTTTGGACCTTTGTCGTGAAGTATTAACTGGGCACTTTTAGGAGGCTTTTAACTATGATTTTGAGCTGGGAGTGCGGGGTGATCACATTTCAGGATACTACTACAGTAGAACTGTTTCGAGCGGCACAACAAAGTTACAAAACCTAGAAATGGAACTGATAGGGCTTGTTACAGTATTTAATACGCACATTTACTTACAATGGAACGTTCTCGGCCAATCACATTTATTCTACAAAATATGAGAAAAAATACTTGTTTACTACTGGCTTCGTTAATTATAACTGGTGTAATATATATATATATATATATATATATATATATATATATATATATATATATATATATATATATATATATACCCATCTCTGAACTGTTTTTCATTATAGAACGGCTACCGAAACAATTTAACAAAACAGTTTTAAGGATGATTAGTGTTTTTGGGGGCGGGGTTGGAGAGGATCAAGATTCAGAAGCCAACATGGCCGTAGTGTGTTATTTTAAGGTAGGCGCACTGCGGTTGGTCGCTAAACAACTTCCACTAATAAAGCAGGGAAGCGCCCATTCAAATCTGGTACGTTATAATGTTTTAGGTATTTTACATATTTTCAAATTTAATTTATAATATTTTTCCAATATTAAGAAAATAGTATGCAAATCTTTATCATATGCAATACATTGGGTCGTGTACTTTTTTTTTTTTTTACTTCTGCAACTTCGGGTGGACTTCTCATTTTGTCTTGCTCGTCATTAATTGTTTTTTTCTTTTTAGAGAAATTGATTGTCTGTTTCCAGTTTAAGTGCAAAAAAAAAAGGTATAATTAATGGTAAATGTACCTCTATTTGTCAACAGGAAAACACCCATAATATTGCAATTGATTGCACCTATACCAGAATGTGACAGCATACGACTTGCAATGTGACAGTATACCCCTTTCTGACATTAAACGGGTCAAGTTTTGGTACATGTACCACATTCTGACGAGGTACCACTTTCTAACACTACACCATAACTAGCTATGAGGACACCAAGGTCATGTCCTTGGTTGTTTTTTTGCATCATCAATGCTGATGCTCATGTAAAAATTCTGGTAAAGTGCAAAATACTTCTTAATTTTCTCTGTTGGTTTGCTGTGTAACATAGATTTGGAGGTTGAATAGTAAATACCAAGCTGCCATATAAATACTGCCAGCTATAGCTTGAAACCTAGGTGTGACCTCGGTAGAATGTCAGCTCTAATTATGGCCCTGGAACCCAGTAACCCTTTTGTAAGCGTCGACAGAAAAAAAACAACACGACTCACGTGAATACATTCGGTGAAGACCAAATGCGCAGAATTCAATTTGGAAAACGACCTAAATTGTTTGAAAGCCATTCAGCTAAGATAAGAATGTGATATGAGATCTAATTTAAATATCCTAGATAAAAAACGACTGGACTGTATGTGGGTATAAGGAGAACAACAACAATTTTAACACATTTTAGTGTGTGATAAATGCAGAAGTTTGTGATATGTGGCCATACACTTAGAACTTTAAAGTCTGTTTTATAAGCTTTTTTCTGACTTTTCAGTTCCATACCACATCATGGATTGTTATTGCTGTGTTACCTGTTTGACAATGTGGTCAATAATCCTTACCCTATCAGTGCACTAGAGCGGCCATTTTGAAAAGAGCTTTGAAACAGACTTTAAAGTTTTAGTTTAAAAAGTTGTCACGATGTTAACAATGAAAAGAAAAATGACAGGAATGTTATTTAAACAGTTGTAGCATCACGTGGGGATGTGGAACGCTGGATTTTTTGGAACCCCACTACTTGCTCTTTAACATGATCTGTAAATATCAGGTTGCTTCCCCTAATGACTGAAATGCATTTAAAAACCAGTACCTGATATTCTTTACCACCCAGTATAGTTCTGCATGTGTAATGTCACTAGCATAATATCATACAGGGTGCTGTATGATACAAGTTAATATCCACAGATCGAGAAGTCAGAGCAGATACCAAGTGGCTTTGACCTTGAGTGTTTAAAAATAGCTTTTATCTTACACAGCACCCTATGCTATATTTCTTATAATATATAGTTAAAGTAGTTGAAGCTAAAAAGATAAGTTCATAAACCTTATCTATCATGCTCTTTTATTCACTGTATAGGTTTAAAACATGCACACAATCTGCAGTATTTTCACTTTTAAAACATGGTGTGTGGTACTACACAAGGCTATATAAAAGCTTCTTGCTGTGTTTTCCACGAAGTCTGTTACTGCTGTACCTCCTAAATACTTTTACTGGTGTCTGGTAAAGAAATCTGTTTGCAAGCTTTGGTTTAGATAGTCTTGCACTAGAGGAGTGAAATTGTCCTGGCCTCCTCAGGATGTTCTGTTCCTATTAGTAACCAATCAGCTGCTTCCCCTTATAACTGACATGCTTTGCAGCCAGTAAGATGATTGATCTCAAAGAAACTGCTGAGATGAAAGTTGAATTGCAAGTGTAACATTATAAGGAATGAAAGGCAAGAAAACTGAGAAATGTATTTAAATGTTTGCAATATTGTGCAGTAAACTTTTTTAGTGCTTGTGTTTATCTTGCACATTTTAAAATTCACAATTCCTATTAGTCTAACAACTGTGTCAGATTTTGTGGTGGTTTTATAATGTCACCTAGGGTTTTTTTTTTTCCTTTTCAGAACATCAGTTTGTTTGGTCCTCTGATGGCAAACTTTACCCTGCGGGAGTATTCAACTGGAAGGTAAACATCTACACTGAGTGTACAAAACATTAGGAACACCTTCCTAATATTGAGTTGCACCCCCTTTTGCCCTCAGAACAGCCTCAATTCATCGGGGCATGGACTCTAAAAGGTGTCGAAAGCGTTACACAGGGATGCTGGCCCATGTTGACTCCAATGCTTCCCACAGTTGTGTCAAGTTGGCTGGTAGTAGATCTCTACTCCGAATAGCTCGTTCCATCTCATCCCACAGATGCTCATTTGGATTGAGATCTGGTGACTGGGCAGGCCACTGCAGTAAGCTGAATTCACTGTCATGTTCATGGAACCATTCCTGGACAATCCTAGCCTTGTGGCATGGGACATTATCCTACTGAAAAAAATCCATTAGCAGATGGATATACTGATGCCATGAAGAGATGCACCTGATTGGAAATGATGTTCAGATATCCTGTGGCATTCAAACGTTGCTCCACTTTTATCAAGGGGCCCAATGTGTGCCACGAAAACTCACCCCACACCATCACACCACCACCACCAGCCTGCAGTGTTGACATGCGGCATGATGGATGCATGTACTCATGTGGTTTTCGCCATACCCTAGTCCTCCCATCAGCGTGAAACAGCAGGAACCGTGATTCATCAGACCAGGCAATGTTTTTCCAATCCTCCAGTGTCCAGTGTTTTCGTTCCTTAGCAAACTGCAACCGCAGTTTCTTGTGTTTTGCTGAAAGAAGTGGAACTCTGTTAGGTCGTCGGCTGCCATACCCCATTCGTGTCAAGGTACGAGGATTTGTGCATTCTTTTATGGGTCTTTCGGCACCAATGTTGTACTGGACTGTCAGTTGACTAACTGTAGCCTGTCTGTTGCTCTGCACAATTCGTGACAGCCTCCTTTGGCCTCTTTCATCAATGAGCCGTTTTCGACCACTGGCCTGCCGTTGGCTGGATGTCCTTTGGGTGGTGGACCATCCTTGATACACACGGGAAACTGTTGAGCGTGAAAAACCCAGCAGCGTTGCAGTTCCTGACACACTCAAACCGGCGCGCCTGGCACCTACTACCATACCCCGTTCAAAGGCACACTGTAAATCTTTTGTCTTGCCCATTTACCCTCTGAATGGCACACATACACAATCCATGTGTCAATTGTGTCAAGGCTTAAAAATCCTTCTTTAACCTGTCTCCCCTTCATCTACACTGATTGAAGTGGATTTAACAGGTTACATCAATAAGGGATCATGGCTTTCACCTGGATTCACCTCGTCAGTCTATTTCATAGAAAGAGCAGGTGTTCCTTATGTTTTGTACACTCAGTGTATATTATGTGCAAAGGTAAGTACTGCTAAACTCTTCAAATGGTTTTGAATGTCACCTAAGACTAGCCACTAGAGGACAGCATTCTACAACAGTAGGTCTCAAGCTATAAACATTTTATTTTTTGTTCAGCTTTCTTTGGGGAACTGTATACATACAATTGTATACAATTATGATTTTTGAAATCTGTGCAAGGTGTTGTAACTTAAGTAAGGAATGTGCAGAATTACCCACAACTTCAAAAACAAAATAAAAATATGAGGTAAAACTTTATGAATTGGATTTAAGAAATTTTGGAAGAATAATGAGAAATCTGAAGGGTACATAAGAAATTCTTGAATGAGAAAAGGCCATTTGGCCCACCTATGCTCGCTCACTTTGGTGCCAGTGCAGGAAAAACAAAAAAAAACCCTAACCAGTTTAGTAGGGGAAATGAAACCTCTGGGAATCCGTGGCTAAGCGGACCGCCCTTCCTCCAGACTGCTAGCTAATGGCTTTATTATGGTCAAGGGTTATACAATATTGTTCATGACAGCATCCAGTCTATTCTTGAAGGATCCAATAGTCTCTACTGCAACGACTCTGTCCAGCAGCCTGTTGCAATGGTTCACCACCCTTTCCGTGAAACAGCTCCTTCTCCCCTCGGTTCTGAATATGCCCTTCTTCAGCTTCCACGCGTGGCCCCTGGTTCTGTTCTCTGTGACCTGCAAAAAATAATTCTCAGCAGTTACTTTGTTATACCCCTTGACAATTTTAAATACCTCTAGTAAGTCGCCTCTGACTCTCCTTCTTTCATATTGAATGCAAATTATTTTAACAGTATATTATTATTATTATTATTATTATTATTATTATTATTATTATTATTATTATTATTATTATTATTATTATTTTGAAACCACATAGAGTCCTATTAGGTAACAACAGGCCCTAGCCACAGTGTAATATTCATTAAATCCCTCTAAACTGTTGCGCGAAACAGACGTTGAAAAAAATATGTTTTTAAATAACTTATGCGGTGCAACTTTAAAAATAGGGCTCAATGCTTCAAGTCAACTTGTAAATTATAATGTCACAACTATGTTTCCATGGCTACCCATAGTTACCTTGTCTCATTCTGAGAATTCTATTGGTGTTCAGACAACCCAAGTCTGAAGCTGTTGATTAATAGGTGTCATGCTTGTCATACTTGTGTCTGACATCTGTATAATTGTTGCCTGCAGTGTTTCATATATGGAGGGTTTCTAATCAAGTAGTTTATATATAATAAAAAAACAGTATATTTTCAGTTCAGTAAAGGTTAGGCCAGGGATGTCCTGGAAAGCCTTTAGAAGATCACATTAAATATTCAACTACTTTAGGGCCTAGATGGAGGTGTACTTTGTTCAATTAAAAAATGTAGAACATAGTTGGAACAAAGACCTGGGCTGCAGTGTGACACAACACACACAGCACTGACTCGACTCTAAAAGTGCAGAATATGTCAATTAGGAACTGAGGCAATTCAAGGATATCACAATCCATTTGACCTACAGAGAATATAGGTATGGTGACCTACATCTTCAAGTTACTGAAGCCTGTAATGCTATTTGTCTTCTGATGGCGTGGCATATTATCACCTGATCCGTTCACTGTGCAGATGATCTGTTCTGTACATTTCCCCTCATCATAGCATACATTTTGTAGGATTTCTGGTAGCATTCATCATCTCATTTGTCCTGGTCTGTCTACTTCTCTTCATAGTTTACCAGATCAGAAAATTGAGTAGGAAAATACCTCGTCAGAATATGGCAAGTAACCTCAGATACTGTACTAATTTTCAGCATGCTTGAATTCCTTGAATTATTCAGTATTATTAGCACATCATGAAATTCTGGTTTTGGCCTATACAATAAAGAATGATTAGTAAAATTCCCAACAGTTACACTTACACATCTAGACTCCCAAGTAAAGCGTTCTTTGAAAAGTGCATTGAGAAATGAAGAATTGAAACAGGCTCTTCTTGCATTAAGTCTACCCAAATGAATTGTGCTTGCATTATAAGGTTTTGAGTAATGAAAACATTGCTGCATTATCCTAGGAGAATATGGAACTGCAACTGCAAGCAAATATTTAAAAAAAAAAATTATCTGACATGGTATCTGGTAATATAATTAGGGCTTCTGATTTTGTTTTAACCGATAAAAAACAAGAAAATAACCGCAACACAAAAAAATTTAAATTGATGCATAGCCAGTGTTGTCCAGTGGTTAAAGAAACAGCCCTGTAACCCGGAGGTCACCTGTTCAAATCCCACCTCAGCCACTGACTCACTGTGTGACCCTGAGCAAGTCACTTAACCTCCTTGTGCTCCGTCTTTCGGGTGAGATGTAATTGTAAGTGACTCTGCAGCTGATGCATAGTTCACACACCCTAGTCTCTGTAAGTCGCCTTGGATAAAGGTGTCTGCTAAATAAACAAATAATAATAATAATAACAAACACCGGAAAAACACTGGACATGGTTACTCAATTCGTTGATTTGACCCCTTTCCCCATGAAAAAAAAAAATTAACTTACAAAAAAACTTCCCCGGTGCAGTTGGGCAATGTCCCTCCATCCTGACTTGTATCTCAGACTGATTTGTTCTGAATACTTTAATCCCACCCCAACTTCCGAGTGGCAGCACATTCCTACATTTTTGTTGGAGGATTGTAATACGCTTGTGAGATTTAAAATTAGATTATAATTAGTTGAAGTGGAGGGTTGTTCTTGCGCACGATATTTAAAGCTATATTACAGTTTGATAGTATTTACACGCTTTTACACATAATTGCAATTGTGTCAATGAACAAAATGCCTAAACACACAGAAAACTCAGATGAATATGCCCGTTACCATAAGGATTTTGTTGTGGGAGACAGCAAAGGAAAGAAGGTACAAGTGTGCAAGTCGTGTCAAGTTAATATTGTGACAGAAAAAAAATTCCTACGAATTTTGGAAAGTAACCAAAAACAATAATTTCAGACAGTATAGCAAAAGTGAAAGCCCCAGAAAAAAAAAACAATTTACATGAAACTCAAAAATAGCTCAAATTAAGCACAGAAAAATGAAATTAATAAAACCTGAAAAACAGAAGCCCTAGATTCAGTCTGAATGATGCAGTATGCAGGGATTTGAGAAGCAAACCATTCTAAGATGGAAGGATACCTTGTCCATGGTGAAGCAGATGACAAGAATGTGCCAGTGCCGACAGAGAACACGTTGGTAAGAGTACCATGTTGACTATTTAGTGCTCATCAGATCACATCCCGTATTCAGCCAGCATTAGTTCAATTTGGTCTCACTGACATGTACAGGTCTCCAGACTGGACACTGGCGTGCAGTGAGCTGGAATGAATGGGAGTCCATGGGCAGCCTGTCCTCACCCCATATCACTGGTCCAGCAAAATTGGATGGGACAAGAGTGAGACAAAGTGCAATAGCTCAAAGGTAAAAAAAAACAACTTTGAAGTCCAATAGTGACAATACCTTTGTAGCGAAATAATGTGCAGTATGTAGTGAAAAAAGTATAAAGGGAGGCAAAATGATGAACGGTGGAAAACATATTAATGACTGAACCACATGACTGTTCTCTTTTGTAGTGAAAACAGAATTGTATTATTTTTTAGTTCAAGTCCTTTCAGGCATTTTCTATTTATTCATACACAAGTGTTTTTTAATTCTTAATTTATTCTTGGCACGCATACCGAAAAGCTAAGGAATGAGAAATACCCATGTAGGTAAATAGGTCAGTTGTGTTTCTAGCATGAAATGAAAAGGAACAGGATTATTATTTGGAATCATGGATTTTTCCCCCTCGATTGATTTTCATTAGAGATACTGGTTTTCACTAAGTTCACTTATTTTAAAAGACTTTAACAGTGGCTGTCCACCATCCTCCACCATTTACATCATTTGAATTGGCTACTATTATCGGTTAACCTACTATTTTCCAGTAAAAACACAGAGCAGACCATTGCTGTGTGCCCTGTATTCACCTGCACCCTCAAATATAGTTCATCATAAGCACCATGCCTTCCTTAATGTACACAACTGTTCTGTTACCTAACCCAAGCAAGTGAGCACTAAGCCTTTCAAAGTACTCTCTTCCCAGGATACTCCAATATAAGGGAGAACTCGAGTAGCAGCAATGTTTTACTTTAACTTAAAACTAACAGATTTCAGAGGAATCCTTTTGACCTGTCAAGGTAAATTGGTTACATTCAGGAGTAAGCTACCATTAGTGGCTATTTTCTCAAGATATTCATGAAAAGTGCATTGCCTTCCAAATGATTAATGAGTTACTCCCAGCACAATGCAGTGTACAAATTGCTCTCATAGAAGAGTGTATTGCATTTGACTATCTTTTTTTATGATGAAACAGCAATCCTCTAGTGCTCATTTCCTTTCTCATTATTAACCTTTAAAAATATTTGTAATTCCTTTCCATTAGCTAAGAGCATATTTGCTGACTGGTTTGGTCAAGGAAGAATATCAAATGGTCTAAACTGCAACACATCTAAATAAAGTTTAACCTGTATACTAATGCTACTGGTGTTTTTCCCTATGGGTAAATTATTGACCACCTTTTTAACATCCAAAAATATAATTTTAACTTGTGATCATTTCTTAATATGCAGATTTTTATTATTCTGTATTTACAACTGTGGCAAGGGATAAGAACATGTATTCTTGTCTACTTCTCTCTTCAATCTTAATTGACATCACAGGGATCAACCCTCATTCAATTTTACCAACTTCTCTTCTCTAATCTACTTTTTTTATGATTTCAGTAAAACCTTTAGGGCTCGATTTTCAAAAACTACAGCACGTTTTGACATGAGACGCTGCCAATCAGTATTAGCAATAAATGCAGGTCTGCACAAAGTTTACTTCTATATTAATCCAGACATGCTGCACAAAAGACAAAGTGGGTGTCACCATATGCAGATGAGGTCTTCCCCAAATTAGACTTAAATCAGATTTGAATGACTTTCTCACACAGGGGGAGGGTTGTAACTCTATTTTGCTCATCTACACCTATTCTACAATCGTATTATGTTTTATTTCAGATCACGTATCAGGTGTAGTGTATTACCTTCTTAAAATGAAATATCATATAGTATTCATATTCATTTTCACAGTGGATGGCCACTAGTGTTCCCAAACAGATGATTGGTGATTTTATAGGTGTGGTAGACACAGAGGGCCAGGTTCTAAACTATGATTACCAATTCAAAGATCAAATAATAAGGCCATGAAAAATGTTTTCAGTATTTTTTCAAAACAAATTGAAGGCTTTCAGTCAAAACTGAAAAAGCAGTTTCTTTTTTCAGCATGGTCTCCCTGGGACCATTGATAGCGACATCTCAAGATGTTAGCTGATAACACGAAATGAAAGATTTTTTTGTCATTATAATTCATTCAGCATAGATCATAGACTACAAAGAGAAGACTTATTTTGAATATGAACATTGCCTGGAGTGATGACAAAGAGCTATATTAATATAACTTGGCATGAGCTGCAGCAACATTTTTATTGTGCATGTTTATGTATTACTGAGAACTTGAAATAGATAGCAGGGCCCTAAAAGCACCAACAAAATCCTGATCTGGTTAATTATACCAACAAGAAGATAACAGTCTCATTACTGGTGGAATAAATGTATGATACTTTAAAGCAGTACAGATACATTATTATTATTCTTTATATATAAAATCATTTTCTGTTTATAAATACCCTAACTGCCACGGTACTCAACATACGGCCCTTTTAAAGATTTCCAGTGGCCCGAGGTTGGAAGTGTGTCAGAGGGGATGAGAGCTAACTTATGGAGTGCTTTGGTTTTCTCTCAACTGTGAAACACACCTGGAAAGCGATTATGCTACAAATATACAATATTATAAAATGTGACCTAATTTAATGAGAATAAAAAATATATATATATATATATATATATATATATATTTTTTTTTTTTTAATTTTCTCTACCTGCCGGTTGGTGTTTGTATTTTCACAAAACAATTCCAATAGTAAATGCACTATTAGAATTGGAATTTGCATTTAAACGTCAAGTATATACACTGGCAAATATCAGCGCCGTTTCCTGTTTGGCGATAGTTGAAGTAGTTTTAATTTTGACAGAAACTTGATTTATTTATGTCAGAACAAAATATTCAAGTCGGGTTATGCTATTCTCAAGTACTCTTAGAACAAGCTGGTATTTATCTCAGTATACATACCAAATATACATATGATATTTGTAATGCACATTTTTATTGTCTGCGTGCAGTACCCTTACACTTTTCTCTAGTAAATGTAATTTGCCATGTGTCTGCCCAGTTCTGAATGCTGTCTAGGTCATTTTGAATGATGACCTTTGCTGCTCCTACGGTGTTTGCCACTCCTCCTATTTTTGTGTCGTTTTACAAGATTACTGTGGTTAATTATTTACCCTGGGTCTCCTTTCCCATAATTTATTACACCTAACGCATCACTCAATATTCTAAGTCTAAGGCCAAGTGGGTTGTTGCCTTAGCAACTCCACATGCCAAGGTCACTTTCAGCAAACTGGTTTTCTGCCATTCACTCTAATCATTCACATTATCATTGACAAGAGGAGGAAACACGGTCATTACTGGTTTCATAGATCTCGATTAGCAGTCATCTTGGACTACTTTGGTCTATCTTACCTTAATTGAGGTAGTCTGAGATGGGTGCTAATTGGGATCTGTGAAAAAAAGGGACCGTTTTTCATTCTGTGATCAGTTTTCGTGTTGTAGTTTAATGTTAAGCATCACTGGTGTAGTCGAGCCCGAACACTGTTCAGGTACTTTTTCCTACAGGCAGAACCTTGACTTAAGAATTAACTTAAGAATCTTTACCGATTTGTTATGAAAATGCTTATATGATGCCTGACCCCTCTAATGTCGATTCTCTACGTGCCACTTTTGATGGTACACTCTGAATCAGCGTCTCCGATAATAGTCGTCCTTGTGTTGCACCGAAGAGAACATAGGAACTTCTATTACAAACTACATTACTACTTTAAGAAGGCTAACAGTTTGTTTTAGTAAAAATGCTGACGAAGAAGACAGCAAAAGTTCATCCTACAACTGTGTACCTATAAAGATGCTTTGTATATCGCTCAGTGCAGAGACCCAGGGATTGGAATGAATGACTGCCCTTGCAACTGGCTTAGTATGGTACTTGTGCCTATTGTAAATTTGCATGGGAGAAAAGTGCATGTTAAGGGGGAGGAATGAGGTGCTGGTGGGCTGGAATGTGTGTCCATGTTTTTCCTGCGTCTCTGACCTAGCTGGGGGAGGTTAATCAAGGGCAACACCCCACCACATTTTGGAAGTAACCAGCCAAAAAGTATCCAAATTGTGTTTTTTAAACCAGCCAAAAAACCTCACTTACGTTTAAGATGTAATATATATTACAAAAGCATAAATAAGTTAGTATAATTAAGAAAATCTATATTTTAATTGGCGTATACAAAAACATGATGAACTTAGCAGCCTATAACAAAAAGCTCTTGCTCAAAGCCTAATGACAGCTTCTGAGTCATACAGCCAGCTTGACCTTACCCAGTATTCCCAGGACAGCTTTCTTGCTATCTTTTTTCCAAAACTAAACAAATAGAATCTTGGAGAGGGAGCTTGAAGCAGTAATAAGTAGTGGGAACTCAATCCTCCCTGTAGGTTGTGTCAAAGCCTTCAAATACTGGTACATAAAAACATAAGTGGAGTATTTTTGTTTTCCCTCTTACCTGTCTAAAATAAAACCAAAAAGAATCACAAAGATTGTTCTTCCCTACTGCAGTTTATAATCACAAACACATTTTTTGCTGTTGAATTAGTAATCTTGGGTCCATATAAGCGGTTCAACAGTATGACCGTCAATACCTGCTTCTATGCACATTTTTTACAACAGAAATAGTATGCAATGATAGTAGCCCTGTTATTTGTGAAAAAAATCCACTTGGCCCTGTCCTTTCTTGTTATGACATGGTTTTACAACAAACCTCACTGCCACATGTTAGCCAGTGGCACTTTGATGACAAGTATAATAGTTTAATTGTTTAGTAAATTATGTGCATATCATTATTCAAATATACGGAAATCCCCATCCCTACAATACACTGAAAGATCCTTTTATCCTTGGCAGGCGATGCATATCTCCAGCAGCTGGGAGATAGTGGAGGTGTGTTTACATACGTCCTTTTCATTTGTATCTGTACTTGAGGACTGCTCTTGCACTTGTGATTCAATTTGGTAACATTTTATGGGAATGATTTAGTTAATGAAGAACATTTTATGAACTCTGAATATCAGTTTTTTAGAACCAACTGTTTCACATCCACATTAAGGTCTGGAAAATAAATATCTTTCGTCGATATCGGCCACATTCACACCTGGAAAGTAGCAATAGTTTTCAATAGGAAGGGGTGAGAAACAGAGAATAGAAAAGAGCCAAAGAAATGTATTGAACCTATTGTGTGAGCAAAAGAAAAACACATTATATATTAATGTGCTGTTGCCAAATAATAAACAGCATAACAATGATTTCCATTACATGAGAGTAGATGTTAAAACTTCATGCTGATTTGAACTCTTCTCTTGCCAAGATAAGCACCAACTAAGATGTAGCTTTACAGTAAACTAATGTGATCCATCTGTGTCTTCATCCATTTGTGTTTCCTTCCATCTGATGATGTAGATATCCTTCTGCCTAGTGTTCAAGGCTGAAGCGCAATGCTGGCTCCGGGGATTAACCACAGTGCAGTCTCCCCAGCGCATCAGCATGACAACCGTCTGGATTGAGCTAAGTAGGGTACATCTCCAGGGTCTTCAAATGGGCACCTTCCATCCTCGGTGTTTCATCGACTAGCCCACGACACCTCAAGAGGGCTCGATGGTGATTCTGGCGTCCCAGCATCACCTCCCTCCGTCCCCCACTCAACTCAGCCCCCCACTCGACTCAGCCCAGCTTACTTACCCGTACATCAGCGTTTCTTTCTTTCTATTGTGCTTGAGATCCCCAACCAGAATCTTTCCGTCTCAACCACAGCTGCTGCTCCTCTCTGCTGCTTCAGATAAGTTCTTCACTGTAAGATGCAACTCTTGGCCACTGAATCCGACATCTCTGAGAAACCGGGTTGTAGATTGTGCCACAAATCCTCAACAACCCACCTCCACTGGGTAAACCCGGACTCTCCATCCATGATGTTCCGGTTCAGCGGCTAGTTGAGCATACCGCAGTTTTTTCCTCTGATACGCCTCATCTACAGCATTCTCCCATGGCACTGTTAACTCTACCGGGTGAACAAGGCGTGCTGATCCAGGCCACAAGACAATATCTGGTTGAAGGTTAGTGGTGGCAATCTCAGGTGGAAAAATAAGTCATTGGCCAACATCTGCCAGCATTTTCCAGTCTCTAGCAGCTTCCAGTTGTCCTGGGCAAGGCTTGGTTTTAACACCTTTTCTTGGCGGTTGCTCTCCTGGATGGAGGAATGTTGTCTTTTGTGTGTAATGTTTTGATGGAACTGGTGGCAACTTATTGGTCATGTTACGCTTGTCTTCCAATGCTAAGGCCAAACATCGCAGCACCTGGTCATGGTGCCAAGTAAACCGTCCTTGGCTAAGAGCCACCTTACATCCTGTCAAAATGTGCCTTAATGTTGTAGGTGACAAACACAAAGGACATGAGGGATCCACTCCTACCCAAAGGTTTAGGTTCTGTGGTGATGGGAGAACATCATATCATATGTTGACCTGATGAGGAAACTGATCCTGCTCTGTTCCATTGTCCATAGGTCTTGTCAGCCGATCTTGTGTTGTTTCACACTCTCCCATCTCATCCATTCTTCCTGCTTGGCCTGGGAAACGGCCTTTACGCACCTCATCCTCTCCTCCGGCTTTTGCACCTTGTTGACTACCAGCTTCCTTCCTCGAGCTGGGGCTGCTTTGTGCCATGTAGGAAGAGCTGAACTGAGACCAAGACCCCCTCTTCCATGCTGAACTTGCCCCATGATATCACCGATTCGAAGGGCAGCCTTTTCATCTTCCATGGCTTTCTTTGCCGCCCACTTTCTTCCAGTTTTCAACACAGGTGCTGCCTCCCTTACGCATTTGTCGTGTGACTCAACTAATGTCATTTCCAGTCGGACCTTGGCGCACTTAACCTCCTCAGTTAGAGCGGAGACTGGTAGCTGCAGTATTCCTTTACCATAAAGTCCCAATCTGCTGAGGCAGCATGGAACTCCCAACCATTTCCTGATGTATGAACTGATTAAAGCTTCCAGCTTCTCTACTGTTGTCAAAGAAACCTTGTACACAGTCAGTGGCCACAGCAGCCTCGGCAATAGACCAAACTGAAAGCACCAGTGTTTTAGTTTGCCTGGTAAGCCAAGCCTCCATTAACAACCCACGTAAACTATTCTCTATCTTCTCTTCCCTCCTAAACCCTCCCCCCCTCCTCCTCCCTCCTCTATCTCCTCTGATGACTTTGCCTCTTTCTTCTCTTCTAAAATCTCAGATATCCGCAAACTCTTTAACACCTCTCCCTCCCCGCACCCCCTCCTGCTCCAACCCCTACACCCACTGCATCACCTACTAACTCACCCTCCTTCTCCACCTTCTCTCCCCTCTCAGACTCTGACCTCTCCTCCCTGCTCCAGGGTCACAAACCCACCACGTGAGCCCTGGACCCCCTCCCCACTCACCTCTTTCAAGCTGCTGCTCCTGCTCTACTTCCCTTCATCTCCTCCCTTCTCAACACCTCTCTCCTTTCTGGTCTCTTTCCCTCTGCCTTCAAACAAGCCTCTATCCCCTCCTCAAAAAACCAACCCTTAACCCCACCTGCCTCCAGAGCTACCATCCTATCTCCCTCCTACCCTTCCTCTCCAAAACCCTCGAGCGGGCTGTACACCGCCAGCTCTCTGCTTTCCTGTCCAACCACTCTCTGCTCGACCCTCTCCAATCTGGCTTCCACTCTGCTCACTCCACTGAAACCACCCTCCTGTCTGTCACCAACTCACTAAACTCTGCCCGAGCTGCCTCTCTCTACTCTGTCCTAATTCTCCTCAACCTCTCTGCTGCCTTTGACACTGTCGATCACTCTATTCTACTATCCTCTCTCGCTGACCTGGGAATCTCTGGCACTGCTCTGGCCTGGTTCTCCTCCTACCTCTCCAACCGCACTTACCAGGTAACCTAGCGTGGAGCAACCTCCACACCTCACCCTCTCTCAACCCCAAGGGTCAGTCTTGGGCCCTCTCCTATTCTCTCTCTACACCCGCTCCCTGGGCCACCTCATCGCATCCTATGATTTCTCATACCATTTCTATGCTGATGATGCTCAGATTTTCCTCTCCTTCCCCACCTCTGACTCCACCATCCCCTCCCGTATCTCTACCTGTCTGTCTGCTATCTCCTCCTGGATGCACTGGCATCACCTCAAACTCAACCTCTCTAAATCTGACCTCCTCTTCTTTCCCTTCTCCTCCCCCCCTCCTCTGATCTCTCTATCTCCGTTCCTCTGGAATCTACCACACTCTCTCCCTCCTCCTCAGCTAAGAACCTTGGAGTCACCCTGGACCCCTGCCTCTCTTATTCCCAGCACATCTCCACTCTGGCACGCACTTGCCGATTCTTCCTGAGCAACATCCGAAGAATCCGACCCTTCCTCACCAACTACGCCACCCAGCTCCTGGTCCAGGCCCTGGTACTCTCCTGCCTAGACTACTGCAACTCCCTCCTGGCTGGCCTCCCTGCCTCTGCCACCCGTCCGCTCCAGCTCATCCAGAACTCCGCTGCCTGCCTGGTGTTCTCTCTGCCTCGCTTCTCCCACGCAACTCCACTACTCCGCTCACTCCACTGGCTACCGATCACCGCTCGCATCCAGTTCAAGACTCTTGTACTAGCCTACAGATGCCTTGACCAGACTGCACCCAGCTACCTCCAGACCCTCATCTCTCCCTACACCCCCACTCGACCTCTCCGCTCCTCCTGCACTAGAAGTCTAGCTCTACCTCCTCTACGCTCCCCTGCCTCCAGAGCCTGCTCCTTCTCCACCCTCACCCCGCAGTGGTGGAATGACCTTCCTACAGATGTCAGGACTGCCCAGTCCCTGACCACCTTCCGGCGCCTCCTCAAGACTCACCTCTTCAGACAGCACCTGTAGAGCTCCTCTTTTTCTTTCCCTCTGGACACTTATCACTCTTGCTTAAATGTGCTTTACTTGCTCTCATCTGCCCCCTATTTTACTGCATTTAATCCTGTACTTTAGAGTACTGTAATCTGTCACAAGTGTTTTTAATCTGTAGTATTTTGTATTTAATTATATCCTGATGTAACTATCACTGACACTGTTATCTGCTCTGTTACTGAATGGTATTTTGTTATACTTGTACTTGCTAGAACCAAAGTCATTGTATTTTTATCTTGCTCCTAATTGTATTATTACTTGTACTGTGATTCTTGAAATGTATTTTTTTGTTTATGACTGTAAGTCGCCCTGGATAAGGGCGTCTGCTAAGAAATAAATAATAATAATAATAATAATAATAATAATAATAATAATAATAATAATAATAATAATAATAATAATAATAATAATAAAGCGCTGCTGTCTATGCTCTTCAACCCTTCCACTGCTTGTTGTCTAACTTCTCCCACACGAACTGTGTCCTTTAGATCCCCGTCGTACCATCTCCCAAGACTTTTCACTGGCTTCTCAGACACTGTTGGTATTGCCTCACCATTAATGTAGAACATTTTATCTACTACTTTACCTTTAATTATAGAGATGCACCTTGATTTAGTGGACTTGAATTGCATTCTTGCCCATTCAATGTTATTGGTTAATTTACCCAATAACCGATTAGTGCAGGCTACTGTTGTAGTCATGGTTGTCATGTCATCCATATATGCTCGAATTGGTGGTAGTCGCATTCCAGAAGCCAAGCGTTCTCCTTCCACTACCCATTTTGATGCCCTAATGATTACTTCCATTGCCATGGTAAAAGCCAGTGGAGAAATGGTGCATCCTGCCATTATTCCAACTTCTAGGCATTGCCACGTAGTGCTGAATTCTGAAGTTGAAAACCTAAATTGCAAATCTCCAATCATTTGAGTTCCAATTTCTGTATTTTCTCTCTGCAGATAATTCAATTGTACATTGTGTTCTGTTAATGTACTTTTAGCTTATATCTGATATTGAACATGTATAATGAAAAATGCATTATTCAGATTTCAATATTTATTGAAATAAATGTCAGGCTGTTTTTCATTATGAACACATTCAATGCTCCAGTCTTTAATTTTACTAATTTAAAAGGAATTTAGCATTGATTTCCCAAAAGGTATTGTGCTATAGAAGTGTGTGCTTGGGCAAAGTAGAGGCTGTTAGTAAATAAGAAGGGTAGGATTTCTTGTAATAACATATACTGATCAATGTCAAGGTGGTAGGGGGCAAGGTTACATTAACTGTTATTATTTAGTTCGCCAGTGAGCAGCTGCTTTTTAATGACGAAAAAGAAGACAATTTCCTTTTAACATGCTAATTATCGAGCTAGGACCTTGTCCTTTACTAACAGGATACAGAATCATCAACTAACTGCTTACTGAGATGGAATGGAGTATCACTGTACAGGATGCTCAGTTTTTTTTAATTGTGTGTGTAAAGGGCAATGCTACATACGTGGGTCGTCACTGAATAATACTGAATCAGACACAGAGCAGTGGGTGTTGACACACCGCACAGGTGCGCAGATTTAATAACAACACAGGCTCAGACGCTAGGGTATCAACAATGATAATCATAGAGCCAGATTTAATAAAAAAATAAAAGAAAACAAAGCTAAAAATAAACGTTTGTCACACATGGCAAGCGCTAGCTTCACTAAAAAAGACGTCCCGCTCCAGGAACCTACCCTATGAAATCCTCACTATACTGTCGTTGGGATCAAATCCCCTAACTAACCTAGCCAAGTCCCAGCGTTCTCCCGATGACTCTGGCCTCTTCTGACGGCCTCGGCTGGGCAAGGCCTTCAAGAGCACCATCTTGGAGTGGAAGGTTTTTCAATGCAGTAGTTCTCTCCTCTGGAGCGGATGCTCTCCTCCTTGGTGTACACGAACACAGAGGCTTTCTCTCAGGGCCTGTCTCTGTAGCCATGGCGTTGCAGTAGCCTCGAACTTTGGCGCTGCTGCCTTTTTAAACAGTGGTAAGCTCCCGGGCACACCCCAGCCAATCAGGCTCCCGGGCACACCCCAGCCAATCAGGACCTCCCTGTTTACAGTTGGTTTTGGGTTTCAACATGAGGAGTGTAAATGATACCAGTATTATTTGCATTATATAATGTGTGTGAACTAAGGTTTTAAAAGCCTTCATATTTTTTGGCACAAACAGTATTATCACTTGCACCAACCCCTGAATTCTGTTGATGATGTTTTGGTTCTGTGCTTGTATTTTATAACTCATTTTGAAATATAAAAATATTCCAAAGATAGTGCTATGGATGGAAAGTACCTGCCTAATCATGTGTTCAAACTCATTCCAGTGGTCGGGTGACAATCAGACCGTGTCTCTTGCCGCAAGGCAACCAGGATGCAGCAGCTTATCTAAAGCGTTGTATCTGAAATATTTGCATATACTAAAGTATGTTGGTGCTTATGTCACTGTGAACAACACAAGCATATGGATAAAATGTGGTAGTTGCCATAGGATAAGATCTTCTATCCTTTTTACCTGCTTGAAAAAAATAAAATCTGAGTGCCGGAAAGTTTATAATAGGGAAAAGATGTTATGGCATTGCTTCCTAACAACCTACGGAAAGATTGCAGGTTTGTGTGTACTGAAAAAATTAAGCTGACAAATGCGTTTTGATAAAAAAACACTTTATATACAAGAAAGGTATACCTCCAATACAATCATATAAGCACGAGATTTAAACTGACTTCAGACAAGGCCTCAGTACAGCTCAATGCATATGTTTGTATCAGAAAGCACAGATATCCATGGAGTCAATTCAAAAGAGATGAAAAGACTGACAAAACTTTACAATGTTTGATATTTATACCTTTGTAAGCAATTGTTGACTCCACTCCCATTTGTCTTACTTCTGTCCAATGATAGGGTTTTCCACTCTATCATTGCACATTCCCTCTGCAGGGGGGGAAAGGGGGGTTGTAGCTGGTTTTGCCGATGGGAAATGAAAGAACTCGAAACCTACACAATATTGTATAGAAACTTAATGTAAAAACATATTAAAACAACTGAATTAGTAAGCACATTAAAACGACTATAAAAACACATTCAGACACACTTTAAACATAATGATTAAAACAACTTAACTATAAAAGACACACACATATACATAATGTAAAAATTAATAACATAATTAATACCTCATGCAGAAAGCCATCACTACAGTGAATATATCAATCTAAAACTGTCCTACACACTTATATTATATGTTGAATAGAGTAGACCCACCCACCCACTAATATACAGTATATATACACTACCGTTCAAAAGTTTGGGGTCACTTAGAAATTTCCTTGTTTTCCATGAAAACATACATGAAATGAGTTTGAATAGGAAATATAGCAAAATGAATAGGAAATATAGTCATTGACAAGGTTAGAAATAATGATTTTTAATTGAAATAATAATTGTGTCCTTCAAACTTTGCTTTCATCAAAGAATCCTCCATTTGCAGCAATTACAGCCTTGCAGACCTTTGGCATTCTAGTTGTCAATTTGTTGAGGTAATCTGAAAAGATTTCACCCCATGCTTCCTGAAGCACCTCCCACAAGTTGGATTGGCTTGATGGGCACTTCTTACGTACCATACGGTCAAGCTGCTCCCACAACAGCTCAATAGGGTTGAGATCCGGTGACTGTGCTGGCCACTCCATTATAGACAGAATACCAGCTGACTGCTTCTTCCCTAAATAGTTCTTGCATAGTTTGGAGCTGTGCTTTGGGTCATTGTCCTGTTGTAGGAGGAAATTGGCTCCAATCAGCGCCGTCCACAGGGTATGGCATGGCGTTGCAAAATGGAGTGATAGCCTTCCTTCTTCAAGATCCCTTTTACCCTGTACAAATCTCCCACTTTACCACCACCAAAGCACCCCCAGACCATCACATTGCCTCCACCATGCTTGACAGATGGCGTCAAGCACTCCTCCAGCATCTTTTCATTTGGTCTGCGTCTCACGAATGTTCTTCTTTGTGATCCGAACACCTCAAACTTAGATTCATCTGTCCATAACACTTTTTTCCAATCTTCCTCTGTCCAGTGTCTGTGTTCTTTTGCCCATCTTAATCTTTTCTTTTTATTGGCCAGTCTGAGATTTGGCTTTTTCTTTGCAACTCTGCCTAGAAGGCCAGCATCCCGGAGTCGCCTCTTCACTGTTGAAGTTGAGACTGGTGTTTTGCGGGTACTATTTAATGAAGCTGCCAGTTGAGGACCTGTGAGGCGTCTGTTTCTCAAACTAGACACTCTAATGTATTTGTCCTCTTGCTCAGTTGTGCACCGGGGCCTCCCACTCCTCTTTCTATTCTGGTTAGAACTAGTTTAAGCTGTTCTGTGAAGGGAGTAGTACACAGCGTTATGCGAGATCTTCAGTTTCTTGGCAATTTCTTGCATGGAATAGCCTTCATTTCTCAGGACAAGAATAGACTGACGAGTTTCAGAAGAAAGTTCTTTGTTTCTGGCCATTTTGAGCCTGTAATCGAACCCACAATTGCTGATGCTCCAGATACTCAACTAGTCTAAAGAAGGCCAGTTTTATTGCTTCTTTAATCAGCACAACAGTTTTCAGCTGTGCTAACATAATTGCAAAAGGGTTTTCTAATGATCAATTAGCCTTTTAAAACGATAAACTTGGATTAGCAAACACAACGTGCCATTGGAACACAGGACTGATGGTTGCTGATAATGGGCCTCTGTACGCCTATGTAGATATTCCATTACAAATCAGCCGTTTCCAGCTACAATAGTCATTTACAACATTAACAATGTCTACATTGTATTTCTGATCAATTTGATGTTATTTTAATGGACAAAAAATTTGCTTTTCTTTCGAAAACAAGGAAATTTCTAAGTGACCCCAAACTTTTGAACGGTAGTGTATATATATATATATATATATATATATATATATATATATATATATATATGAAAGAAAAGGTTTTTAAAAAATCTTTTATTTTCAGGACGGTTTGGGCAAAAACCCTTTCTTCAGCTGTTTAAAAAGAAACTTAAACACAGTCCAGTAAACTTGTTGTTATTCAAGAATTGTAATTATACAAAAATTCTGTGGATGATGTCATGATTATTTGAATAGAATGTTCATTCCCAGAGGTTCCCAGTTTGAAGATAAACTCTCGTTCCTTTTGTTTCCGAACAACATTTGTTCCATAGATAATGCAGTAGACTATTTACAGGTACATGTAAAATGTTCATGAATGTTGAGTGAAGATTTAATGCCTCTAATCTTTGTTTCAGAATGAATGTATTTACAGGTATTACATTGTGGTCTATTACATGGATATGTGTCTTTCAAAGTTTCCCCAGAAGGACGAATAGCACGGTGTACCACATCTGTTGGTAGGGTGGTAAGTGAGGACCAGAGGGATTCTATCATCTGTGTGTTGTATATTGTTATTATATAAAACATTTTTTCTATTTATATTTGTCTACTGCATTATCTGCAAGAAATGCAACAACTCGTATATTGGGGAAACTAAAAGGCGTTTAGCAGACCGGTTTGTAGAACACTTCGCTTTAACACCACTGCATTTCCAGTAGCCCATCACTTCAACAGTGATGATCACACTGCTGAAGACATCACAGTCTGTGTGATCAATCAGTGCTATGGAACAAATGTTGCTCAGAAACAAAAGGAACGAGAGTTTATCTTCAAACTGGGAACTTTGGAACCTCTGGGAATGAACATTCTATTCTAATAATCATGACATCATCCATGGAATTTTTGTATAATTGCAATTCTTGAATAACAACAAGTTTACTGCACTGTATATATATATATATATATATATATATATATATATATATATATATATATATAGAGATACTGAGAAATTACGATGGCGCTGGGTGATTTGTGATGTTTTTGTTGTCACTGAGGCTTCAAATGTGTTGACTTGCTATATAGGAGCTGCTTCTAGAGGAATATATCCCCTGCCACATTTTATTCATTTCTTTTAGCATTTCTAAATGTAGCAATATTGAGCGTTCATAAATGAAGCATGACTGTAAAGCAATTTAAAACAATATTTGATTATATAAAATTACTCCATAAAGAAAGTTTTAAAAGCCCTTTGAACTGTCAATAAATGGCACCTAAGGCTTGTCCTTACAGAAGAAAGATGTGGCTACTTCAGCTAATTACACCACAGTCCTTCAGATCACAAAGATAGCCAGTCACTTTGATCAGAGCTTCAGATACATTTGTGCTTGGCTTTGTTGTTAAAAACTTCTGTTTCACTTAAATAAAAAAATAAAAAATGATGATCAAAACAAGCCCTGGTGGTTACTTAGATGAGGGGGAACTCAGCTGAATTGGTGCATTGCTGAATTGCTGGTGCATGGGGTTTATAAAAAGAGTTTGTGTTGATCATTTCTCTCTTAGGAAATGCTGCAGTCTGGGTGGTACAATTGAAATCACCTTGCACATACTTTTTGTAGCTGGGCATGGCCCTTTCATGAATGTACACTTGTCTCAGAGTTACAATGGTTTCTGTCACAAACTGTCAATCATCAGTGGGCTCACAATGCAAAAAACAATTTAAAAAATCTAAATTTGCATCTGCTCATGGCTGTATACAAGGTGGTGCTCAGTGGAACATTTTTGCAGTGTTTGTTTACACGAAGCATTCCCCTGAGAGTAGCTTGATGGATTTGCAAATCCACTGCCACCACTACTACAGTACAACTGCTAATATTTTGTAAAACTTTTAAGTTTGCAGCTTCATATTTTCAGGGTTATGGAATCTCCTCGAGCAAAATCTAACAGCATCATTCACTTTGACCTGTAACCTAAGTTTGATTGTGAGTATTGCCCGTTATTTTGCCAGTGTCACAGTGTTCAGAGCCTCATATCTCATAAATATTTTCACTGCCACAATGTTTCGACCTCTGGCCACAGTTTCTTTACAGGTGGTGTCCAGTGAATATTAACCATTTCCCTGCCACATTGACTAACTGCACATATAAATTATATATATATCTTTTGTACATATCCATTGTTTACCATTTAAACCATAGAAATGTCAATATAATCTTACAGAATTTCATGTTGACATCTTATAGGCCTATACTTTCCCAGATTCAGCCCATTGAAGCATGGCTCACGATGTGAAAATCTGAACACTGGGCCAGCTTTTTCATGTTAATATTTACAGATGAACTTTCTCAACTTTCCAAATCTTTAGAAAATGCAATATTTCACTGGCAACAGTGAATCAGGTGTCACTTTTGAGCCTCATATCGCCACACTTTTGAGCCTCGTAACACCAGAGTTAAATCTGTTACATTTTTCAAAATAAGAAAGAGCCACATATAGATTCATAAGTTTACCACTGAACCAATGAATATATTGTGGTGAAGCTCGATTAGAACATTAGCACAAGTTCTTGAGAGCTTCAGAATATAAGCATATATTATAGAAATGACGGTACATATAGGTTTTATTTGTCATAATAATGGTAGCCACCATTTTGTATTACAGTTGTATGGTGAGGGCTTATGTTTCTAACATACTTGTTATGAATCCCTTATGTCAAGCTTTGAGTCTGTGAATTACTGCCTCACCAGCGTGACATGCAGACTGGGAGTTTTTTCTTGACATGTGCATTCACATGACACCTTTGCTGAGTGCAAGCCTGCTTGACAGTACCTTGGCAACAAAGGTCTCCTATAGATTTGATGATAAATTTTACTTCTGGTGCTCAGTCACTGACAAGGGATTTGTCAATTGGGCATAAAGTCCATATGCCCATACTAAGCATCTGTCTCCCTGTTGTTTGAAAACTATTTATTTTGTGTAATTAAAATGGTGTGTATTCAGACAGCACTGAAGTAATTGATGAGAAAGGAGGACTCTTGCTTTACTTGTTTTAGATTGGGTTCTACATCTGTAATTTCTATTGAAAGAGTAGGTGTATCTTCTCAAAGGTTTTACTCTCATGGATGCAGCTGTACATTTATTAAGATAGGTGGACATAGAAACATAACATCAAAATAAAATACATACCTTACTGTCCGATATGTATTCGGAAAACAACATTCTTGGAGACTTCTTGTAGCTATGTTTGTTATAAAGATGGGCATTTAAAAGTTGGGAAAGAGGCCCCCTGAAATGTAAAAGAAAATGTTTTTAAATGGAGACATGTACATTTTGTTTCATTTTATAGTAAACAGCCATTAGGAGTGTGAAATGTATTGATACACACTGGATTCAAATCTAGTTATGTCTTTGGAACCAAGATATAATTATATATCTCAGGTTATTCAAAAAATAAGCTTTGTTAAAAATATTGTATCATAGGTGAAAAAAGAGCAGTTTTATTATGACTCTAACTATGGAGTTTACTGTAGAGTAATGCTTTTTTATACCTCATTTGCTGGGCTTTCTCGGTAGTTAACTATTTGTACACTATGTTTTCACCACTGTAAACTTTTAAAAGGGATAGTTAGCAACAAATGATTTAAGTGTAGGTCACTTAAGAATATATCATGGATTACTATCTTAAATCATTTTGTTTTGTGTGTTCCTTTCAGTCTGGATATGCCAAATTTGCTGCATGCATCTGCCAGTTTAGAAAGCTATCGAGTCCAAATTTACAAAGACTTAATAGCCAAACTGCTTAGGAATGTGAAGGTGTGTGTGTGTGTGGGGGGGGGGGCTTCCCCCCTTGCTGAGAAAACACTTTACAGTGTTTTGAATGGACAGCTGATGGAATGGAAGGCAAACACAAAGATGAGCATGTTACAAGGATGGCTGCCCCAGCTGCTGAATGCAATAAGGAGACCAGAGAGATGGAGGCAGAGCACAGGAGGGTTACTCCAGAGAAGGGAAAAGCAGAGTGAATGTTTCAGCAGATGGATCAGCAGGTATGTGCAAACTTAATGTCTCTTAAGCTCATTAAATAATTCCATATTTGTATGTTTCGTGAATTAACATTTGCTGATTTTAGGTCAAGCAGGTCATGGTAAATGTATATTCTTATATTATAGAACATTTGGTGGATAATGTCCAAGCTTTTACATCCTCTGTGGAACCTTGCTCTTCTTGCAACTCCTGAAGTCAATTGCATCATTATTGTGTAACATGTTCTGAGTGGAAATGGGCTTCAATGTATCATTCTTCTTGATCGCCTTGAGAAAACTATTGGAATTACTGGCACAGAGCTCTACTGGTTGCGGCCCTACTTAACCTCCCGAGATCAATTTGTGTCCTTTGGAGAATCAAAATCGGCCATTTCTCTTGTTGTTTCTGGGGTTCCACAGGGCTCTGTTCTTGGTCCTTTACTTTTTAATTTGTGTATGCTACCGCTGAGTAATGTGCTGGGTAATGGGACATGGTTTTAATTTCCACTCTTATGCCGACGACACCCAGATTTATTTTAAAATGGGTTCAGATGATGTAAACGTAAACTCCAAACTATCGACTTGCCTTGACAAAATAGGGGCTTGGATGTCAATTTTTTTTTTTTACAGTTAAATGCAAATTATTATTATTTATTTCCATTTATACAGTTGGGATTTTACTGGAGCAATCTAGGTAAAGTACCTTGCTCAAGGGTACAGCAGCAGTGTCCCCCACCTGGGATTGAACCCACGACCCTCCGGTCAAGAGTCCAGAGCCCTAACCACTACTCCACACTGCTGCCCTATAAAACTGATTTTCTTTTAATTGGCTCTAAAACAGCGTTAAATAAAATCCCACAACCAATGACCTTTGGCAGCCCCCCCATTAGCTCTTCACAAGCTGTGAAAAGTCTTGGAGCCTTATTTGATTCTACTCTTAGTTTTCAGCATCAACTGTTGTGAAGTCTGCTTATTATCATTTGCAGAATCTGGCGTAGAAATTTGAATTCATGCGTTTGTTTCATCCCGTCTGGACTATTATAACGCCCTATTATCTGGTCTACCTTTTAAACTAATCCATCGCTTACAGCAGGTTCAGAATAAACCAATTCTGACAGGTACAAAAAGTAAAGCTGACTCAATAAAATGCATTTAAATCAAAGCTTAAAACACATCTTTATGCAAAGGCCTTTTTGTAGATTGGGATGACCTATTTTAGAATTTTGTTAATATGTATTTACTTATTTATTTATTTATTCCCATTTGTGTTTTTTTATATTTTATTATATATTATATTATATTATTGTATAGTATATTTATTTGTCATGTGAAGCGCTATACAAAATAAATTTGATTGATTGATTGATGTTAAGCCTCATCCTGCATCTCACGTGGCTGATATCATTGGATCCATTCACATGTGCTTAGTCAGGCACATATCACTTCAATGCATTATAATAAACTGAACTACATTCTTCCAATAATCATTACATAAGTGGTGTGTACCAGCATGGAACTACTATTTCTAAGTGTGACTGATACTTAAATAATGACATGCCACTAATAAATTGACTGTCATAAGCCAAGTCATTTTTTATAGAACAAAAAAAGTGTCACAAAAGAACAGACCTATCACCTATATTCTTGATTCTCATAGTCCATTGACACTTTTTGCAGAATCTCTATTAATTGCTTGTCTCTGTGCAGATAGGATGACTTGGTTAATAGTGGGAGAGGCAGTATTAAAAAGTGTAGGCAGCATTCATTTAATTTTGTTTAAAAATTGCATTTAATTCACGGTTGGGTAGTCTTAAATATTCAAGGACATGTTTGGGCTATTTATTATGGAGCTTACAAACTCATTAATATGTTTAATTAAAACATATTTGCCAAGGCTGCCTCCATCACTAACTGAACATAGTGAGTATTTAGAAGTGTTGCTTTAGCAGTACTTGACAGTAGAATCTAATACATTTCAGTATGAGTCTTATCCTGACTGACCGACAGCATCCAACAAAATCAATGATCTTTTACTGATGTGCATATGGAGAGACACTTTTCTTTTTGGTGGAATTTATAAGATTGCAGATAACATTTTGCAAAGTAGCACCATTTTAATTCAAAAGGGTTAGACCAGGGGTGCACAACATATGGCCCGCGGGCCAGATGCGGTCCGCTGACTGCTTTAATACGGCCTGTAAGGATTTTTATATTATGAATGAAAAATGGTTCGCGCCTTTACAAAAATTCACACTGTCAAAAAAAAAACTTAAATAATCAGAAGTTCTACGTCAGCCACCGCTCACTGGAAGCAAGTAGCGTTCGAAAGAGAGAACCCACACATGACTCACACCCAGTCTACTAACAGGTAGTGTGAGTGGTAGATGCCTCAGAATGCCTTGTATCATGTTAGCCAATATAATTACAGTATAACTTGACAGACAGAGGTTATTAAAGTTTAGAAGTGCTTGGAATATACACAAGCCCAGCCCATTTGGGTGGGATTCTGTCATGTTAGCCAATAGTAATACAGTACAGTACCATGGAAAGCATGACGTAAGGTTCGGAAACAGGCGCCAGCTAGTTGCTCAATGGAAGACAGTGATTCACGTTTATGGTTGTTGCTCTGCGATTATTTTCGAGGTAAAATATTTTTATACTTTCACAAAATTGCGGTAGGCTGCCTCCGTAGCATCTGAAAACATATCTCTGTCAAAGCCATGTACAAGTAAAAAAAGAAAAAAATATCTTGAACACAGAAAATTTAAACCAGAATGGATAGAAAAATATTTTTTTGCTGAATACACCAGGAGGCCTTGTGTGCAAAATACCTGAAGTTTAAAGAAATGATGGACTTTGTTGTATCCACAGTTAACTTTATTCGTTTGCGATCTTTGAATCACTGTGAATTTCAGTCTTTTTTGGCGAATATCAGCGCCACTTACAGTGACCTGATTTATCACACTGAAGTGAGGCGGCTTAGCCGGGGCAACGTCCTAAAGAGATTCTTTTCACTGCGAAAAGAAATAAAACATTTTCTGCAAGAGAAGGGAAGAGACAAGTCTGTCATGGAAGAAAGCGACTGGATTGCTGATTTGGCTTTTTTGACTGATATCACTGGACATTTAAATGATTTAAACCTAAAGTTACAAGGATGTCAGCAACTCATTTGTGATTTGTTTGAGGCAGTGTGTGCGTTTGAAATGAAATTAAAGCTCTTCACAAACCAGCTCAAGAAAGGGCAGCTGACACACTTTGAAACATGTCAACAAGCCTTTCCACGTGAAGAGACATACAACTGGAAACGCCATGCAAGTGTCCTGAAAGAACTACATGAGGAGTTTGCCAGCAGATTTGAGCAATTCAGGAGCAAGCAAGCCTCTTTTAAACTCTTCGTGAATCCCTTGTCTGTTGATGCAGAAAGTGTACCTAACGATCTCCAGCTTGAAGTTATTGAACTGCAGTGTTCCACTGCGCTGAAGAGCGAACACAAGGACCTGCCTTTCCTAGAATTCTACCCATCACTGGACCACAATCAGTTTCCTAATCTTAGCAGAGAAGCTTTGAAATTGCTGTCTTTGTTTGGAAGCACTTATATCTGTGAACAGGTGTTTTCCCTTATGAAGCTAAACAAGTCACACCTCAGAACAAGGCTGACAGATGATAACCTGCATGCTGTGCTTAGAGTAGCCACCACTTCACTGGAGCCCAATACCCCCAGCTGGTAAGTGAACTTGTTTCTTTTTTCAGGTCGAAAAAGTCCCCTGGGTCGACATTGTCAATACCTTTTAGAATTTTGAATGCTTGAATCAGATCACCGTGAAGTCTTCTTTGTTCAAGACTGAATAGATTAAATTATTTTAGCCTGTCTGCATGCAACATGCGTTTTAAACTGAACACAATATTCTAGATGAGGTCTTACTAATGCATTGTACATTTTTAACATTACTTCCCTTGATTTAAATTCAACACTTTTCATAATATATCCGAGCATCTTGTTGGCCTTTTCTATAGCTTCCCCACATTGTCTAGATGAAGACATTTCTGAGTCAACATAAACTCCTAGGTCTTTTTCATAGATTCCTTCTTCAATTTCAGTATCTCCCATATGATATTTATAATACACATTTTTATTGCCTGCATGCGGTACCTTACACTTTTCTCAATTAAATGTAATTTGCCATGTGTCTGCCCAGTTCTGAATGCTGTCTAGATCATTTTGAATGACCTTTGCTGCTGCACCAGTGTTTGCCACTCCTCCTATTTTTGTGTTGTCTGCAAATTTAACAAATTTGCTTACTATACCAGAATCTAAATCATTAATGTAGATTAGGAATAGCAGAAGACCTAAATCTGATCCCTGTGGTACACCACTGGTTACCTCGCTCCATTTTGAGGTTTCTCCTCTAATCAGTACTTTTTGTTTTCTACATGTTAACCACTCCCTAATCCATGTGCATGCATTTCCTTGAATCCCTACTGCGTTCAGTTTGAGAATTAATCTTTTATGCGGGACTGTGTCAAAAGCTTTCTGGAAATCTAAATAAACCATGTCATATGCTTTGCAATTATCCATTGTCGATGTTGCATCCTCAAAAAAATCAAGCAGGTTAATTAGACACGATCTCCCTTTCCGAAAACCATGCTGACTGTCTCCCAGGATACTGTTACCATATAGGTAATTTTCCATTTTGGATGTTATTATAGTTTCCATAAATTTACATATAATAGATGTCAGGCTTATTGGTCTGTAGTTGCCTGGTTCGGTTTTGTCTCCCTATTCTTGAAGGCCATAAGGCACTTTATATATTAATGTCTCTGCAGAGTTAAAAAAAGGTTAACAGCAATGACATATAAACCATGTGTATTTTGCTCGATGACAGTCGTAGAGACAAGGCTGGTCGCACACTCAGAACGAGTTTCAACACATAGTGTGTCTTCTACAGGTGTTGCACTGGGAGAAATGTAGGGGTGTGGCTGTGTTCGCACAGGTGTAATTAGTTTATTTAATTTGATTACCTGTTTAAATGTTTTCTGATTTAATTAGTGTCACAGGCCAGGGATTAGCAGGCAGGTATTTAAGAGGACCAAAATGTTTGTTCAGGGCATTCGCCAGTCTTAATCATTAATGTAGATTAGAGAGGCTGTCATTGTGAACCTGTATGGTGTAAAAAAAAAGAAAGAAAAAAAAGGTAGTGTGTAAACGTTTTTGTTTGTGTTGTACCATTTTAGGTTTGGTGACTGGTAAACAGCTTAGCTATCCAGTTTTGTTAGTTTAGGACTGTAAACAGTTTTAGTTAGTACTCCATGTGTGAGTTAGTTTTTTGTTTTGTTTTTCTTTTATTTCTGTAATTAATAAAAACACACAAAAGTGCTTAAACTTCAAATCTTGTGTCTGGGTCTTCGTAAAAAGGGGCTATGAACCTTTCAAAACAAGTAAAATCTTTACAAATCTTTATGTATGACCTGCTCTTCTTTTATTTATAGAGGCATAATAACACATCTTTTGAGCTCTTTGGCTGGCTGAAATGCTCAGCAGAATTAATCAGCATTCACTTCTGATCTGAAATGAACAGACGTGATTCTATCAGGCGTTCCTCAATTACTTTTTATAATCTCTGCTCACACACATACATCTTAGCTAACGCTACATCATGAGCCAACTGCATTGACATCGCCTGCTTTTTAATTCTCCTTGTGGGATTTCTACTTTAACTATGCGTTACAGATCTCTACCCACTGTACCCTTATCTGTCAATTTCTGCTTCAGTGTTTTAAAGAGTTGTTGGGGCTGTATAATATATTCAGTTAATTATTCAGCAACATTATTATTACAATTGTGCATCACAGTAATAAATGACAGTAATGTAACTGAGTTCCTGCGAGTTGGCCTTACTTCTCAGTCTAGGCACTGAGAATCAAGATGAAAAACATCAATAATATATTGAGCTTCCCTATGAGAGGTTTAGAGGTTTTTTTTATTTCAGTTTCTTTTAAGAACTAAAAATGAATCAATACTTTCTGTTTTTGTAATTGTTTTGTACCCATAGCATTTCCACTTTGTTTTCTGTACATATTTAGCATGCATGTGTATCAACTGAAATGTTGCCCAGTGCAGTAATAAAGAGAGAAAACAGGTTCACAGTGGTTCACCCTGTCAGACACTGTGGTTTGGAGTGCAGGGTGAATCATGCAAGCATGGTTTGAAATCTAGTTGTTATTATTATTATTATTATTAGTCATTTAGCAGATGCTTTTATCCAAAGTGACTTACAAAGACTAGGGGGATAAACTATGCATCACAGCTGCTGCTACAGAGTCACTTACAGTAGGACCTCAGTTTTACATCTCATCCGGAGGATGGAGCACAAGGAGGTTAAGTAAGAACATAAAGTTTACAAACGAGAGGAGGCCATTTGGCCCATCTTGCTTTTTTGGTTGTTAGTAGCTTATTGATCCCAGAATCTCATCAAGCAGCTTCTTGAAGGATTCCAGGGTGTCAGCTTCAACAACATTACTGGGGTGTTGGTTCCAGACTCTCACAATTCTGTGAGTAAAAAAGTGCCTCCTATTTTCTGTTCTGAGTGCCCCTTTATCTAATCTCCATTTGTGACCCCTGGTCCTTGTTACTTTTTTCAGGTCGAAAAAGTCCCTAGGGTCGACATTGTCAATACCTTTTAGAATTTGGAATGCTTGAATCAGATTGCCATGTAGTCTTCTATTTCAATTCTTTTAGCTTGTCTGCATATGATATGCCTTTTAAAGCCAGAATAATTCTGGTCACTCTTCTTTGCATTCTTTCTAGAGCAGCAATATCCTTTTTGTAACGAGGTGACCAGAACTGAACACAATATTCTAGATGAGGTCTTATTAATGCATTGTAAAGTTTTAACATTGCTTCCCTTGATTAAATCCAACCCTTTATTTACTAAATTCATCTTGTTGGCCTTTTTTATAGCTTCCCCACATTGTCGAAATAAAGACATTTCTGAGTCAACATAAACTCCTAGGTCTTTTTTATAGATTCCTTCTTCAATTTCAGTATCTCCCATATGATATTTATAATGCACATTTTTATTGCCTGTGTGCAGTAACTTATACTTTTCTATATTAAATGTCATTTGCCATGTGTCTGCCCAGTTCTGAATGCTGTCTAGATCATTTTGCATGATCTTTGCTACTGCAACGGTGTTTGCCACGCCTCTTATTTTTGTGTCGTCTGCAAATTTAACAAGTTTGCTTACTATACCAGAATCTAAGTCATTAATATAGATTAGGAAGAGCAGATGACCTAATACTGATCCCTGTGGTACTCCACTGGTTACCCCCTCCATTTTGAGGTTTCTCCCCTAATCAGTACTTTCTGTTTTCTACATGTTAACCACTCCCTAATCCACTCCCAAATGCATTTCCTTGAATCCCTACTGCATTCAGTTTGAGAATGAATCTTTTATGCAGGACTTTGTCAAAAGCTTTCTGGAAATCTAAATAAACCATGTCATATGCTTTGCAATTATCCATTGTCGATTTTGCATCCTCAAAAAAATCAAGCAGGTTAGTTAGACACAATCTCCCTTTCCTAAAACCATGCTGACGGTCTCCCAGGATACTGTTACCATATACGGTAGGTAATTTTCCATTTTGGATATTATTATAGTTTCCATAAGTTTACATATAATAGAAGTCAGGCTTATTGATCTGTAGTTACCTGGTTCGGATTTGTTTCCCATTTTGTGGATCGGTATTACGTTTGCAATTCTTCAGTCTGTCAGTACAACCCCTGTATCAAAAGACTGTTGCATGACCTTGGTTAGTGGTTTGTAAATAACTACTTTCATTTCCTTGAGTACTATTGGGAGGATCTCATCCGGCCCAGGGGATTTGTTGATTTTAAGAGGTCCTAGTCCCTTTAACACTTCTGCCTCTGTTATCCTAAAGTTATTTAAAACTGGATATGAACAGGTTGACATATGAGGTATGTTGTCCGTATCCTCCTTTGTAAAAACTTGTGAAAAGTGTCAGAATTGCACATACTCTTTTTATTTATATATATACTGTATGCTCTGAGGGGGATATGTTTAAGGAGGACATAGATGTTTTAAACTCCTGTAAGTAGTTGTGTTCGTGAACTGGGTGTTCTATATGTCCAGACAACTTTTTAGTAATCAAGAAAATCACACAGACTCATTTAATTTGAAGTTTGAGAGCAGTAGTAGTGCCCTTTCGGCTTATTAAATGCTTTAAAAAGTGGATTGGTTCGTTGCGCAGACCACCGCAAATCCCAAGTAATAAGCAATCTGGACGATCCTGTGCTTTTACAGGTTTAACAGCATTAGTACTTCAATACAGTAATACAAATATGGTTGTTATATATTTAACCTTCAGGCTAGTCGTGCAAAAAGCTAGAGCACCCACAGCTACGTCCTTTAACATTCAATATATCACGCTCTTAAAACTAACACATCATTTCTATACCTTATAGCAATGCATCCAATATAAACAGGGTTCTCCCCAGGCCTTTTCAGCTGGGCGGGCTGCCTGGCAAAGCTGCTGGTGCCGCCCGGCTGAAAAAACCCGATCCGCCCGTCTTACAGATTCTACTGTGCCTTTAACAATAAGGATTGATTGTGCTTCTAGCAGACTAGATCAGTTGTGCGTTGCTTGGTGAAAAAAAACAACCTTGGAACCACATGACAGCTGTGTTATGTCAACATTTAACCAATCAGAGAGTTGAAGGGGCGGGTTTTGTGTGTTAAGAACTTTGAGAGATTAACATTATAAATGACTGCTAACCATTTTCAAAGCAAAAATAGTGAATGAATGAAGGGGGTCAAAATAAGCCGGCGATCGTCGCAATCCACCGCCTAATACTATATTTGCATAGGCTACTTTATTCAATAAATATTAAGATTATTTTTGGGTATTATCATTCAGTCCTTTTTTTTGTCATATTATTGTATTGTAAGGTGATATATAGTACATAATAGCTATACATATGCACCAAAAAAAAACAACGTATTCCTTTTATTGTGATATCGAAACAATATATAACCAGGTGCTTGTGAGTGATATGGGGGGTTCATGTATAGAGGCTGTACGCCTTTAAGAAGGGATATCAGCTGAACACTTGTCATCTGACATGCAAATGCTTAAGTGCTTAAGTGCAGAGGTGCTGGATTATTACACTCCGCTTTCATGCAACAGTTATGATGGTGACCAAACGTGTGTGAGTACTGTTGTGTTAAAAAAACGTTTAAAATGGACAGTTGCATTCAAAAAATGTAGAACAGTGAAAAACAAAAATAGACATGCATTAACAAAATGCCCTGAAAACTTAACATAAAGAAAACAATTTAAATGAAGCAATAAGCTCAATAATTAATCTAAAAGGAAGTGAAAAGGTTACCCTTTTTTTGTGAACTCCAATAACCCTATTTTATCTTTCCCCAGTCAAATCACAGAGTACCTAAATAAGCACGGTAATTTACCAGAATAAAAAACAGAAATGAAAATGTAGAACATAAAAAAGTGCAACCAGATATAGTCATCGAAAGACAACACATTATTCAAATTCTTTGTCATATTATATATTTAAGGTAAAGCAAGTTTATTTTTCTTTTAAGTGCTTCCGGCTATAATGTTCTGCCGCTCAGCTGTACAGGATTTCTGGGGAGAACCCTGAAAAAAGAGATATAAATTCAAATATATCTTTACCGTTCAGTATATGGAAGTGTATTGTAGGATATATGAAAACTAAAAACTGTCTTCAAAAGGCAGAGACTTCTAACTTCGACCAAACAGCAATCAGTTTTTCAGACACCTTCAGAGCATGGACCACGTCATCTTGCAAGATCAAGATCAATGGTATCGAATGGGGTCTTGCTCTGGGCTTATATAAGATTTTACCTCCATTGAATACATCAGGAGTCCCAATTAAATCTGATCAGCAATCTGCCTTGACAGTTCTTATCTTTGAGTTAATGATATATTCTAGAAGGATCTGGTCAGCTCTTTTTAAAACTAATTGGAGTTATGTAAAAAAACATTCACAATTAATTGGATATAACTCCTTTCCAAAATATTGGAACATGATCTCATGGTTCTCATTTTCAACCCCCTCATTTCCCTAAAATTTAGGTGAACCAAAGTTCACAGGATCCTTGCTATAATACAATACAAGTTTATATGTGTATTAAAAGAGATGCTGTTTTATATATGTATAACATCAACTTTTTGTTTGATTATATTAACCTGGGTCTACAATATATTCCCTCTGAGCAGCATATTATGTTACCCTTTCAGTGTGTTGTCAATGGGCCAGTTTAACTTCATATACAGATGTGTTAACAGGATAGTTAATAGGAATTGTAGGGGGTTTTCATAAGCCTTTGACTAAAAACCACTAAGCATACAGTGGTTAGTTCAGTTATTTTCATTTAAATTTAGGTTATACTGAGCATGTTAAATATAATAGCCTTATATTTAACTGTACCATGCTTGGACTAAGCCTGACCTCTCTGTTTCTAAAAATTCGCCTGCAGACACCCTGTTTACTTGCCAAGACTACTGTTTAATTAATATGAAACTCCACTGTAAGCGCTTTTCCAAATTCACTGCATAAAGTCATTTTTGGCTCACAAACATCATCCCAATTAAAGTCGCTACCTGTCTGATAAGAACTGATGCTGTAGACAACTTTTCGCTTCGGCTGCCAAGTTTTCATTAATTTCTATAATATAATGAAGAGAAATGACCCCATATACTCCCTTATTCTAGTATTCCTTCAATCAGTTTACTTGTATACTAAAGTTAGTAAATATAGTTTACACTTTATTGTCTTATATTCAAACTTAACAGTTCCTCTGTTTTTTATTGCTAAACATGTATATTATTTAGTTTAATTGATATTGTAACGTCTAAAATACTGTTTATTTAATTGAAGACAGAAACTGAACTAATTCTTAAATTGATTAAATTAAAAGAGCCTTAAACAAGCAAAAACATGTGTTAGTTTAAATATTCTGTTTCCATTTACTTAAAACATATTATTTCTCTTCAGAGGGTTTTGTCACTCTATTATTAGATCAGAATACTTTTTTTATTTAAAACCTCGATGCTTAGTAATAACACAATAAAATAAAATCAAATAGGCATAACATAGCTTTTTTTAGTTTTAAACATTTGTTCTGTCTAGAAAGGGTTACCTTTTTCTTTTATGTTAAATTTCAATACCTAGCCTCTGTTTAGTTCTTTAAAAATGATGGCTTCATTTCACAGGTGTTTTTGGTCAGTGTGACATCAAGCCAGTGCGCTCTCTTTAGATTTCCCAGACCAAGCAGGGAGAATGGATGAGATGGGAGAGTGTGGAACAACACAAGATTGGCTGGCAAGACCTCTGGTCAATGGAACAGAGCAGGATCAGTTTCCTCATCAGGTCAACATATGATGTTCTCCCATCACCACAGAACCTAAACCTCTGGGTAGGAGAGGATCCCTCATGTCCTTTGTGTTCATCACCTGCAACATTAAGGCACATTTTGACAGGATGTAAGCTGGCTCTTAGCCAAGGATGGTTTACTTGGCGCCATGACCAGGGGCTGCGATGTTTGGCCTTAGTATTGGACGACAAGCGTAACATGACCAATAAGTTGCCACCTGATCCATCAAAACATTACACACAAAAGACAACATTCCACTGTCCAGGAGAGCAACCACCAAGAAAAGGTGTTAAAACCAATCCTCGCCCAGGACAACTGGAAGCTGCTAGAGACTGGAAAATGCTGGCAGATGTTGGTCAACGGCTTATTTTTCCTCCTGAGATTGTCACCACTAACCTTCGACCAGATATTGTCTTGTGGTCTGGATCAGCACGCCTTGTTCACCTGGTAGAGTTAACAGTGCCATGGGAGGATGCTGTAGATGAGGCGTATGAGAGGAAGAAACTGCGGTATGCTCAACTAGCCACTGAAGCGAAACAGCGAGGATGGAGAGTCCGGGTTTACCCAGTGGAGGTGGGTGGTCGAGGATTTGTGGCACACTCTACAACCTGGTTTCTCAGAGATGTCGGATTCAGTGGCCAAGAGTTGCGTCGCACAGTGAAGAACTTATCTGAAGCAGCAGAGAGGAGCAGCAACTTGCTGTGGTTGAGACGGAAAGATTCTGGCTGGGGAGCTCAAGCACAATAGAAAGAAAGAAACGCTGATGCGAAACAGCGAGGATGGAGAGTCCGTGTTTACCCAGTGGAGGTGGGTGGTCGAGGATTTGTGGCACACTCTACAACCTGGTTTCTCAGAGACGTTGGATTCAGTGGCCAAGAGTTGCGTCGCACAGTGAAGAACTTATCTGAAGCAGCAGAGAGGAGCAGCAACTGGCTGTGGTTGAGACGGAAAGATTCTGGCTGGGGATCTCAAGCACAATAGAAAGAAAGAAACGCTGATGTACAGGTAAGTAAGCTGGGCTGAGTTGAGTGGGGGACGGAGGGGGGTGATACAGGGATGCCAGAATCACCGTCGAGCCCTCTTGAGGTGTCGTGGGCTAGTCGACGAAACACCGAGGATGGAAGGTGCCCACTTGAAGACCCCAGAGATGTACCCTACTTAGCTCAATCCAGACGGTTGTCATGCTGATGCGCTGGGGAGACCGCACTGTGGTTGATCCCCGGTTGATCGCAGCCGTTGTGTGTGCTGATGTGCTAGGGAGGCAATAAGCTGATCCCTGGAGCCAGCATTACACTTCAGCCATCAACACCAGACAGAAGGATATCTACATCATCATATGGAAGGAAGCACAAACGGATGGAGACACCTATGGATCACATTAGTTTACTGTAAAGCTACGTCTTAGTTGGTACTTATCTTGGCGAGAGCCGAGTTCAAATCAGCATGAAGTTTTAACATCTACTCTTGTGTAATGGAAATCAAACAGACTCTATAATATGTATTTTTTACTGTTATACTGGAATATGTTCTTTCAACAGTTTAACTTAAACATGCATTTCTAATTCCGATACTTCAATATATCAGTCTCTTTTATAAATTGTAATTTTATTTTACTCCATTGGTATACACAGAAGGCTAGAAGTTAATTTTTAATTAGGCACCTGCTTAACAGCAAATGCAACCTTGAATATTAAAACTTAGGACTGCTCATACATTTACTTAATGTTATTATTTTAGGTTTCTTATTTATTTAAATACTTTTGTTTTTTCTTACTATAATTGAACCTAGTTCGATTGCTTCTGGCATATTAACTCTGTTCCATAGAGCTCTCGCTGGATCAGAATGTTTTACGGCACTGAGTCTAATTAAAAAAGATGCTTTTGCCCAATAAGGGAGGTTTTGAACTTTCAGCAGGTCAGCCTGACCTTTTGATACCAGGAGCTCTCTTTTTCAGACCTTACACAGACTTATTCAAAAGGATACAAAATACAGGATCCTACAACATTACTATTAGCAATGTATTTCATTCTATAGCATCCAATCCATATCTAATAAATCAGCTTGTTCCCAGCAAGATTCAAATTCTCCTCCTGGCACAGCTTGAAGTGGCTCTGTGAACACCAGAACAGGCCTTACACAGATCTGCTAATAATATTTTCTGCTGGTTTTATATTCTTTAAAACACATTAGTCATCACAATATTTGTTGCAGTTTCACAAATGTTCAGTTTGTATCGTCCTGCTTCCAGTAGCGGTGACAGTTTTAGAATAAAACCTGCAAAAACTTAAATCTTGTTAACTGGGCTCCCATCGCTACATTCTCATCGTCAGTGTGCAAACACAATTTAACTGAATCTGGGTCCATCAAAGAACTGCACATCCTTGCAACCGAGGCCTTCCGTGCAAAAGGATCTAATGACTTATAGCACAAAAGTGATGTGCCAGAACCACCTGTGACAAAAGTAATCATTTAATATATTTACTATTTTTTCTCTTTGTCTATGATTTTGCCATTTGTATCTCAGACATTTTACCTCCTCTTTGAATGTTCTATTGCTGTTATAGAATTGGTTTAGCAATGGTCATTTCTTTCTCTCTCTTGGCCTTTCTAACTTCCTTTTTGACTTGTGTTTACATTTCCAAGTACTCTTTCTGTGTACTTTGTACTGTAAGGTGCCTTGCTCAGGGTCACTCACAGGGAGTCAGAGTTAAGAAGGACAGTTGTCTAGTCCAGGCATACACATCCCCGGTTGAGATGTTGCCTCTAGGGTTCAGCAGTTTAGCAACATCCTTTGCTTTAATTTGACACGTCAAAATAGATGATTTGATTGACATCAGGATCAGTGGTCGCAGGTTGATCTTTGGTTTGCTGATCAGTAAGTGAGTCGCAGCAGTGAGATTTGAAATGGGCATTAAAAAGCAATTGGTAAAAATAAAATTCAAATAAACTGAAAAAAAATACTAGCTTGTACTCTCAAGACTTTTTATTTTTTGTTTTTACATCCTTATGTGAACTCTTTATGTAGCTACACATAAAAAAAACATGTACCCTAAATGGGTCATCACCTGTTTTGTGATTCATTTAAAATTGCACTCCCCAGAATAGCCTCGTGAGTCATTAGATAGTCCAAAGTTTGCATTTTGGACAGTACAACCTCAGAAGCAGAACACTAATTGGGGAGAATGATTTAATCATCCTTCCATGCTTGGGGAAAACCTGTTCCTTCATACTTTAAATATTCTGCAGGAATCTTGCATAACAGAACTGGAAAAAGTACATTTACTCAGTTTAGAATCAGGTTGGACCTCTCTCACTGGTCTATATCACACCTTGATCTAGGTTTTTAGGAGGTCCAGGAGGACCTCATTCACTTCCTGTAGAATTTAAGAATGCAACACCTCAAAATAGACACCTGTATAAGTAATTTACAACTGGTGGTTTTTCAGCGGCCAAAATGGACCATCAAACCTCTTAAGTCGACATCATAAAACCTCCTCTTCAGATAATTTCTATAGGTGGGCAGCCCTTCAAGGAAAGGGGGCAGTTGTAAGGAGTGTCACATTTAAACATCTCCATGTTACTACTTCTAAATGTTTAGTCATTCACTAAGCTAAACTAAAACCGGTTACTCTATTCATGTATTATATTTCCTTGTTTAAAAACCTACAGACTTCAGGGGAATCATCATCGTCCACGCTTGAAATTGTAAAATGCAATTGCCTGTGGAACAAGGGTATAAAAATGTGTGTTGCAAATTATTATTATTATTTTTTTATCTCAACCTTCTATTATCCTAGAGCCGTGAAAAAAGCAATTATACAACACAATTATACAACACAAAGCCAGTTAGTATGTGAGGAAAGATCCAAATCTGTTGCCTTTGTTTACAGCAATTAGTTTTGCGTAATAAATCTGAAAGATGCTTTGAGTGAGTATTGTTGGAATCGGCGCTGTGATATGTACTTTTTTATTTCTATTAATCTTGCTTTGTTGTTGTGAATGGCTTTCATGCTGCAAGAAAAATGCTTTGAAAAGCATAATTTTAGATTAATTAAGTAATGGGGTATAAACACATCTGAAACAAATCTGGTAGGTAAAACATAATGATAGCTCTGACAAGAAAGGGCCCAGTAAGTTGTGGAAAGGATTTAAACTGCAGTATATTATGTGTTCACTGCAACAGGAATTTCTAATTTGTTTTAAAAAAACGATGTTTTGGTTCATATAACACCACATTTAAAGATCCAACACCATACCTAAGACTAAGATGACTTCTCTTGGTACATTATTCATACCCAGTCTTTTGGGATCATGACAGTTATTTGTTGCCTGCAATATCTTGTCTCTGGGGGACACTGTGATTATATACTGGCAGTGGAGTTGCTGTACAAATACAGCTATTATGTGGAAACACAAAAAAGCTTTCAGAATTCTGTTTAATTGATTTATGTTTGTCATTTCCTGGCAGCCAGCATGATGCCACTTTTTCAGAGTGTTCATGGGACTAAATTGTTTGAAAGATTTATTTTCAACTTCAAATTCTTGCTAAAACATAAATGGAACTTTGTTGTAGAGCACCAGGACATGGAATGTGCAGACTCATCCTGTTTTAACAGCACCGGATTGTTACCCGTTCTCTTCAGTAACGGTGTGTATTATATTAAAAAATACACCATGTCTGGGGTAGTTTTACTGCACATTTAGCACAGCCATACTGATATAGGTAACACTTCATAATTTGTTAATAACTAGCTTACTAGCATGTTAACAAATGTGTTTTAAAAGTACACTACACTATAGAAGCATTCAGGCTTTGATAGTTTTACAGCTTGCTAAAATGTTTGCTTTTATCAAATTAATTATTAGTACAAAATGGTATTAAACTAATATATCAATTTAAAATTGCATTGCAACACACTGAATACCAGTTTACATTTTCAATTCAACATCACGCATTGCAAACATACCGACAACCTGTCAAAGATTAGGCCAGTCACTACTTCCACTACACAACACGTTACCTACATGCAGTCTGTTTTTGTATTTGTTTTTAAAAAAATTAAATAACATTGAAATTGCCTTACCAGCGAGTTCTGGGTGTTTGCCTACAGCAAGGAGCCACAACTTCTTCAGAGGTAAATTGTTAAATGTACCTTTTATTGAGGGGTCACATGACAGATTGATGAGCTGTGACTCCAGTTGGTATGGCAAAGAGAGATTTGCTACCCACACGGCAAGGATCAGCAACCCAGCCGTACTCATCATGTGGGTTTCTAGGAAAGTAGTCCTGAAACCTTTCGTAAAGGGCTTTTAAATGCTGGTCAATTACCCGTTTGTTAATGGAAACTCCTCATTCTCCTCAAATTCATTTCATAATGGTGTTCTGTCGTCCGTTTCTGTCACAGTTGCAGCCTTACTTTGAATGCCTCAGTTTTGCAGTTTTGTGATATTTTAAATCACAACTTCAAATTTAATTTAAAAAAATCAAGAAGAGGAACTTAATTTTAAACAAAGAATTCTCCAGAACATAAGGAAATTAATTGAAAATAGAAATAAAATGCGTAAAATTAAGCAGGAAGCTTAGACAAACTGCCTTTTGCTGTACCACGGCGGGAAAACAGGGCAGACAGACACCTTTCAGTAGTTGGTAGAACAGGTAAACAGTTAAAAACTATAGATAATGGAGGGCGCTTTATTCTGAGTGTCATAAATAAGTATTTAATTAATATGCAATTGACCATTGAAGTTTATTTACATGTTAATAAACAGTCAATAGATATGACGTGTGTGTGTGTGTCTGAGTGACAGAAATATAATGAGTTTTGGTTGTAAATCCTCCCAACCTGTGAGGGCACTAAGCAGCGAAAGGGAAAGTCTTTGGATGGGCTGGCCTGACCGACTTCCCGGCCCGGGGAAAGAACAGTCAGTCTGGAAGAAGGCGAGACTCCGTTGCAGGAATGTATTGACCCGGAAGGGAAACGATGTAGCAGCTGCAGACAGTAGAGACAGCTGCACTTGTTTACCAAGGGGTCATGCGGGACAGCATAAAGGGGACGGAGGATCGTAAATCTTTTCCTTCGCTTGGTTCAGAGTGACACGGAACTGGAAGGACCGGGAGAGTTCCCCATTGAATTGTGTTTAGCGAAAAGAGTTTGTGAGTGTTTTGTTTGTTTGTAGCACTAGTAATTGTCTTTTGTTTTGTAAATTCACTAGACGGCTAGCACGTCTCCGGAGCTGTCGCCTTGGGCCAGCACTCCCCGGAACAACACTGCACCACAGTCACTGTTTATTGTTATCACCCACCTTGAGCACTACTGCACGCACCCGGACTGGTGACCGTGTTTAGTATTATTGTGGGGCGGATAACACATTATTATTATTTGGTTTGCAAACCATTGTTATCGTTTCCTTCCATGCTTTACACATTGGTGTGTATTGCCGGAGGATTATTGTTTGGTCGCCAGACCGGGAGTTTACAAATAAAATAAACCCCTTTTTCCAAACCGGATTACAGTTTTCATTGTGTGATTATTTCTGCACTGCATCACCTCTGCACCTGTTTCTAATCAGCAGTCACTTTGCCACAGTCTGTTATTAGACTGCCGTTTGAGCTCATATTTCCTGTGTGTGTTGAGCATTTCTTTTTAGTAGTTTTAACATGTAACTAAACTTCAGCAAATGGTCAATTGCATATTAATTAAATACTTATTTTATTTATTTTAACCATTGTTGTTTTAACTACTCTTAACTGCAAATAATAGCATGACACCAAATTATATAATATTATGCTTTAAATATATCAACTTTATATAAATTACAAAGTTGCAATTGTGTATCAATTTACACAAGTTCAAATTAGATTAATATATTAATAAATTAAAAAAGCTAAAAATGTATTATTTATATACAAATAATCACATTACCTGCTTTTTCAGTGGCAAATGCACTTAGCCAATCATGTTCTTTACAAATTCTTAACACGTAAAACATTGTTATGGTGACTTTTGACCCCTAAACAAATACTATAACACATATTGCAAAGCTGGAATAGTTATAATTTCTTAACAGACAAATAAAACGCTTTTAAAACATGCTATAACATGTTATGTTTTGATACATTATAAACAAAACTTGTGCATTTAAAAATGACCCCTATCCATTTTTTGCAGTACAGACTTACCTCACTGACAGTCCTGACACAGGGAGAGATGTGTTTTTAGGGGCAGGCTCTTGCGTTAAAAGAAAAACTAACTTTCAATTTAAAAACACAACCAAGCTTGGAGTGAACTTTTTCTTTGGGCCACCCAGAAAAAACTAGCAGGATTTGGTGCGTAAGCATTTTATATATAATTAAGCTAAAGGTTATTATATCTTTTTCTTTGGTATGGTATCAATAATATAAGTGGCTTCCCTTTGGCATAGTATTAAACAAATCTCATTAAATATACCTTCAGGCTTGTTATATGCTTGAATGACCTGTGGTTTTCCAAGCGCTACCTCAATCTTTCTCCCTGGGCAGTTTTTATGAATTTTTAATGAAACTAATATGAGCTTTCTCCTTATATTACTGCTTTTACCTCCTTTCATCCATTCTTGTGTTATTTATTAATTTTTATACTCCCTTTACCATTAAGAGCGAGGAGAGAGTAGCTTACACCAGCACGATATTTATTTGTCTCTCCTCGCTCTCTCCGCTCTCACGCCTAATACACTCTCCCCGAAGGTAGAGAGCTGCAGGTTTATATACAGTGACCATCTCCCGATTAGCAACAATTAATCAATGAATTAACTCGGGAGATGGTCACCGTCTGCACGAGTTTAATAAGGATGCGTGACTGTCAGCTAGCTAAATAAATCACAGGCTGATCAGTCACGCATCCTCACGGGGTTTTTAAATTATAAAAACAATAACAAATACGCGGCGCTCTTATCCGCGCCACAAACAATAATAGAAATAATAAAACACAGTGCACATATAAATTTAGCGGCAGGACACTCCGCCACAGTTGCCCAGTATTTTTGCTCTTGGCTCACAAATCACATCAGCATCTGCTTTAAGGTCTGATTAAAGTGCTCCACCAAACCATATGTCTGTGGATGATAAACAGATGTCCTGATGGGACGTATTTTTAATATTTTGTAAACTTGCTGTAATGTGTTAGACAGGAAGTTGGTTCCATGATCAGTCAGTATCTCTTTGGGGATCCCTACTCTCGACATAATCTGCACTAGTTCTTTGGCTATTGCAGCGGCACTCGTGGACCTCAATGGAACTGCCTCCGGGTATCGTGTTGCATAATCCACCACTACTAATATATGCATATACCTGGAATCAGAAAGTAGCAAAAGGCCCACTATGTCCATTGCAATGCGCTCAAAGGTAGTGGAAACAATTGGCAGTGGGACCAAAGGGACGGGGCGCACTCGACCCAATGCTACTCTCTGGCAGTCTGGGCACGTGGCTACATATTTTGACACTTCCTTATGAAGTACTACCCAATAAAATCGAGCCAATATACATTCTCTTGTTTTGTCAGCTCCGAGGTGCCCCGCTAAATGGATATCATGCGCCAGCCTCATGACCTCGAGCCGACAAGACGGGGGAACCATCAATTGTGTTACAGGTTGTCCCGTGCCCGTGGCAAGGTTTACCCGATATAATAATTTCCCCTTGTCAAGAATTTTCGCAACACACTTTTTTTTATTTATCTATATATATGCTCTGAGCACACTCTTAAACTCAGGGGAGATGTTCAGGAGGACATAAAGATGTTTCAGACTCCTGTAAGTAGATTGTTCTTGCACTGGGCTTCCAACGTATCCAGATGACTTTTTAATAATCAAGAAAATCACACAGACTCATTTAATATTACAAGTTTTAACGAATCCGAGCAGTAGTAGTGCTCTTTTCGGCTTATTAAATGCTAAATAAAAGAGGCAGGAACCTCACAGTCTATGTTGGGTTTTGTTCAGAGTAGGAATGTAAGTGAAAAGACATCTAAAAATAAGTAAACATCCAGTAAAAGCACTCGCGTAGAGTGCAGGATGCCCCCTATAGCCTGGAGGTCACTGGTGCGAGTCCAGGCTACTCCTTTGCCAACCGAGGACGGGAGCTCCCAGTTGACGGTGCACAATTGGACGAGTGCCGCCCAGGGGGATGGAGGGTTAGGTCGGCCAATTGGCTTGCTTGTAAGCTGCCCAGAGCTGCATTGTCCTCCGACACTGCAACTCTGGGTGGCTGCATGGTGAATATGTAGTGTGTAAAAAAGCGGTTGGCTGATGGCACATGCTTCGGAGGACAGCGTGTGCTCGTCTTTGTCGCTCCCAAGTCAGCGAGGGGGTGGTAGCGGTGAACTGAGCTAAACAAAATAATTGGACACTACTAAATTGGGAAGAAAACAACAACAAAAAATTAAATAATTGGCGACTACTAAATTTATAAAAATAAATAAATTAATTAAAAATTTAAAAAAGTAAACTATTGCTACTCATGCTGGCTTTAAACTAGCACAATACTTGTTCGCTGTGTTTTGTATCTGTCTGTTTGTTTTGGCCAACATGCCATTTTGTTTTGGATCAGAGTTTTGCTTTGTGTTCAAACCCTTTATTTATAATAAATGCACAACAAGATCTTCAACCCGGTAGTGTCTGTGTCTTCCTGGTCTGACGTCACCACCAAGCCATCCTGGGCCCAAGCAGAAACAAAAACCGAAGAATCTGGCCACTGTTTCAAAGGCATCAGAAGAAACCCTGGATCTTCATCACTACCTCAACTGCTGCCAACATCTTTTAACCTTTCAGGGCATAGAAGTGGGAGACCTAATCAATAACCTTGATGAGGAGGCTGCTGCAGACATTAGGAAAGTGAGCAGGCATCTGATTCAAAGTGCCAGCAGTGAGATCAAGAGCATCCAGCCCGAGATTACACAGGAGCTCTTGAGTTTGGGTGCACCCAGGCATGCACTTCAGCATGCAGGGGCAAAACACCACAAAAATGCTCTCAAAGTCCTACAGAAGCCCAGAGACAAACTTCGGGAGCAGCTAGACCTGGAGATGAAGGATCAACGAGGCAAAGAGGAAGATCGTTTTTTGTGTAAGAACAGAATGAAAATGAAAGAATGGAATGTATTGGGTTTCGTTTTAAACTTCAAACACACCTGGCCACTGGATAAGGCAATAGACCTCCAGTTTGTTTTGAGAAACAAAAAAGGGGTTAGCTGTAAGGGCAGAGACTTCAAACCTATTCCTAATATTCTTGTTCATAATAAAAGCCTGGCTTGGACTATGATAGTTCAGAGATTTTGTTTAGTATAAAGTTTTCATTAAAATAAAAAAAATAAAAACAATAAAAATAATAAATAAATATTTTAGCCTCATATTAAAGACCAACCTACAACAATCAGCATCAAAACTATGATAAATTACTATTGCAAGTGATTAACAGCCTGTTGAAGAAACAGAAACCTTTGTAAGGCTCTGCTGAAGATGAAGCTGGAGTTCCGGAAATGTCTGTCAATGATGGATAACTGCTTGGTGCTTCCACGAGCCCAGGCCTGGTCCAGGCTCCAGGCCTACCTGTCAGGCTGGAGGAAAGCCATTTTAATGAAGAGGGAACACAATCAGATGGTAAGGCAGGACAAACAAGTGGTGTTTATTGTTGAAATTATATTATTCTATATGTACAGAAATCACATGCAAAGTCTTCTAGCTGCAATACAACTACAGATCATTTTGGGGTGCCAAAACACTGATGTTTGGAGTTCAGGTTTCTGTTTAATGTGATACATTTGCCTTTAGGGAAGAAAGTTGACTGGGGCTGATTGCCTCATTGTGCTTCAGAGACCACTGTTGGTCAGGAGCCTGATGAGTCTTGGCAGAGAACAGAAGGTACATGCTTTGTACAGCAATTGAAAAAGAGATATCAATATGAATATCAATATGAAACCTGTAGCTGACTTTGAAGAGACCAGATGTAGAATGACACTTAAGCTTATGCTTATGAGGCAGAGCAACAATTAAAACAGAAGTACCCAATTTCAGCAGATGGTTTTCTTAGATTTTTTTTTTTCTTTTTGATAACAAAAGTCTAAAACTCAAAAAAACAATCCCATGAGGCCAAGCTAAGCCAAGACCATGCTGAGTTTATAGTTCTGCAAAAAAGAATATAAGAGAAAATTAATCTGTATGAACAAGAAAAAAAAGATTGAAAACACATCCGTGAAAAGGGTAAGAACATGCTGTTTCCTATTTCTGTTTTAATCAATGGTAACATTTTTGTTTGCTACACTTTCCTTGTTTTTCTTTCCTGTATGAATGACAAGCACTGGTATGTTTGTGAACATCGAGAGATTAAATGGAAGTCAGATAAATTGGAATGAAGTAACCCACAACTTTGTATTTATTTTTTAAATTCCATATTTCATACACATTGTTCTGCAGAGATTGTAAATGGAATTGATTCTAGACATACCGTGGTATATGGTGAGTGTTGATAAGCTCATAACCAATTCAATTGAATTTTGGTGCTGAGAATCAAGACTTCCACAATATAATTTCAGTGGCATATAATACCACTCACTTGAAAATATCCAACTCGCTGTTCCTGCAATAACTAAATGAAATGTGGAAATGGAAAAAAAAACCAGATTGATATTTATGACAAGTGGAACTGCTCTACAGTACCAATATCAAGAGTTTTAAAACATGTAGGTGTCTTGAAACATCTTGTTGTCCTACAGTATGTACTGCAGCATATCTAAAAATCTAAAAACAAACATACATTTCTTTGCAGTGTATATTTGACATTTGGTGAATCAATAGAACATTTACTATTGTTATTAATACAGGCATGGCCCATGATAAAAGTTACTTTGTTTGTTACAGATAATGCACACATTATGAATTTGGTTCCATTTTGATGATGAGTAAAATGTCCAAAACATTTGTGCTGTGATTCATTAGCATTAAAATCATTACAGACTGGGAGCAAGAAACAGAACACAAAAAAACCCCCCAAAAAAACAGACAATTGCTTACAAACGTTTTGATTATATCCCTGTTTAATCAAATTCTGTTATGATTCTTGTACTGAAGGACATACACTTGGAGCCTATAAAAACCTTCTTGTATTTATTTAGGCATTTACCATTTTATGTATCTACATTTTGCTGTTAGCTGTAAGAAATATGCATTTGAGGTACAAATAGAATATCTTTTGAAAGTGCAAATATCAGTGAAAGTGCATTTAGAAAAACAGTATCCTTAATACATTTAATGACATTTTGATTAAAAACTGCAATCCTGCCTTTTTTCTGTAGTGGCAATACTGGATATATCCTGCAATAATTAGTTTTGTAGGGATAAATACTTAATGAATACATTTGGCTTGAACACCATAATGCTGTCTTTGTGGCTGTTTTTTTCTTAGTGAATTTTATATTAAGATAGGTAACAAGCATCTGAGTAAAGACTACATAATCTGTTTCTAATTGTAACTAAATACAATGACAAAAAACACCTCAGAGAATCTTGTAGTGAGTTCTGATTTTGGTTGGCATTTGTTATACTTTCTGTACATTTTGAAGATTAGCTTTACCAAACAATAAAGGGGCAAAATGCATTGATTCCTTTTTAAAGCAGTATCCCAGAGGGTTAGTCTTTTATCTACATCTCTCTTGAGTTATTCTCCCTCAAACATTTCCAAACACTAAAAGCCATTTCCCAGAAGAGTGGCTCGATCATCTCCAATACAGTGGCAACTTCTGCAAAGCCTTTGAAGGCTTATAGAAAAACAACCGTTTGGTGAAAAATAAAGAGAAGCAGACTTCAAATACCTGCTTTTGTATTTTGCGATGGACTTTTCACTCTTGGCAAGCTGCATCCTTTTTAATCTTGATATGTCACCAACAAACTGCTTCATAGCTGTCACTTACAAGCAGCCAAAGCCTGAGAGGCTCATGAAAGAGATTGTGTGGTCTCCATTTAAATGTCCTCTTCCAGCCAGAGTTTGTAAAGTGATGGTGACTGCAAATACAACTTCATCGTCTATTTGTCTGCCATGCAGCAAGTTTTTATTTAATCACATTTTCTTTAACATTCTATGGTTATAAAACATGTAGTTGGGATATGATTTATGCAATGGTCGGCCAAATAGCTCTAACCCATTTCTTAGAGCTTTTGTAGTCGAAATGCACAATTTTACTGTGCAGTATTTTAGTGTGTACAGCTATGGCCAAAAGATTTGCATCACCTATAATTTTAGGATTGAGTCATTAATTGAAATAAATAAATAATAAAAAAATGAACATAATCTGTATCTTTTATTTGACGTCATGTAATCAAAGAAACTACAAAATTATATCATAGGTAAGTCTACCAATTTTTGTCAGTTTTTCGTTAAGTATAAGTTAAGCTGTATGTAAATCAATATTATGTTAACGTAGCATTATTCATCAGGTTTCATTTGACTTTATGAAGCAAATTTAGTTAATTCTATAGGGTGATGTTGTAGCTGTAGAATGTTTAATATTGTAATGGCTGGTTTCATGTTCCACAGACACTAATTTTGGATACATACTTTATTTTAAATCATTTCAAGGTTGCAACAACCCCCACCCCTCAAAAAAATAAACATTTGTATATAAATGCTGTTTACACAGCCCATTTGCTGACAGTTACACAACCTCCCGTTGCATTGTAATGCACAAGCACCTGCTGATATACTGCATGTGCTCTCCCTTGGTGGTTCTCCGATTGGCTTCAGAAACTGGGTAATACCGTATCTGTGTGTTTTAGGTCTCAGTCCTGCTGGAGAACCACAGGCTCCTGCCTAGAGTAGAGCATTTGCTTCCAGTTCTGCTCCACACAAACCTATATCTTGCTAAATAATTATTTATTCAGGGATACCTATATTATCATCTCTTCTATATGCAAAAGAATGATCTATTTCACAAGTGCAGTGGTACCCCTAACATTATCCATTAACTATCCCATACAATGGATTTCTGCAATGGTGGCTTACCAAGACAATCTAAATACAGGGATAGCAAGTGGATATTATTTGGGGTAGCTTGCTGATACATGATAATATATATGAAGAAGAAATGTTATTCTTATCTGGCTTAATGCTAGTTAGAGGTTGCTGTATGTACCTTATCTTACATGTTATAAAGTCCTGAAGACAGCTACAGTAACTAACATCAACACCATGAGCATTTGGCATGCAGCATCCATTTAGTGTCCAAATTGCTTTGGAAATGTATAATTTCATCACTCACTTGAAACTTGTATCTAGATTATAGCAAGCTTTAGATAGACTTTCTTGGGTACAAACTTTGAATAATCAATACTCATTAAAATCCAAACCATCTGAGGTTTAAGTGAAACATTCCACCCCCTGGCTTTCTTCATACTTAGCAGCTCTCAGCTTCTGCCTGTTTCATTAGATGGCTGTCAGTCGATGATTCCCGGGTGCTCTGTTGGAAATGTAGGTGTCATACACGACTCACTTTTACCAAGTGAATTGCATCTGCCACGTAGGTTGCTTATTACTAGTTCTGTAAGCTCTCTAGAGTACAAAACATATTTAAAGCAACATGCAGCCGAGGCACTGCAGCTGAGGAAGAGAGTCAAATACAGAAAAACAAAACCAACAAAAAAATGATCCTGGGGGAGCATCCCACTAAACAACGCTTGGTCCTTAAAAGGTTAAATAGCTTTATTGTGGTAACAGTACATTAAGGAACATATTTTGAATCAAATGCCAAGGCACATTTTCTTAGAGGAAACGTATTGTAGATGTATTTATTGTATTTATTTATTGCATTTATATAGCGCTTTTTATACAAAACTATCGAAAAACACTGTACAGTCCATAGCAGAAAAAAAGAACAAACCACAATACATTTGTATAGCATGTCACACTGTGACAGGGAGCGTGAAGATCTGAGCTGCAAATCTCCCTCCCGACCCAAGAGGGCGCTAAGCAGAGGTACTTGCACGCCTGTTCAGAGACGGGCCGGCTTGGAGAGAGAGGCGGAAAAGGAAGTCGGCCATCTTGGTGCAGGGCAGAATGACCATATTAGGGGACAAGATTACTGTGATCAGCTGTGCTGAGTCGTGCTGATCATGGGGTGGAGTCTCCTAGTATATAAGGGCTGTCATTCTGTAAGTGCGAGGCCTTTGAGGTAATACTAAACCTGGGTTGCTGAGCTGTGTGTTTGTTTGTTTGTTTGTTTGTTTGTGTTCTACGCGTTTTTGATTTGTTTATCGTCAGGACCGGGGTCAGAGTGATCCCTGACGCCAAGGAGCTGCCGCACTACTGCCAGCACTTTTCACCTTGGACATCACACGCCCCGCACAACTGAACTGGACACTTCAGCACCTGAGCACCTGCACTTTCACCACCCCAAAAGTGCACCCAAAGAGGTGAGAGGGACTTGCTCTATTGGGACTTATGATTTGTATTTTTGTTGCTTTGGACTGTGTTTCCCTTTTAATAAAGTTCGCCTTCTACCATTGTGGTAGAGTAATTGCACCTCTATAAGTGACTCTGTGACGTCTGTTCCACATCCACACCCACCGCACCGTCACACACACATACAACTGCCACAATCCGACCATTTAAATAACAAATTTAAATAACAGTTGGTGTCACAGGACACGCCCAAAATTATAGCTGACTACAACACTTGCTGTTTGTGGGCACTAGCACCCAGTATAACTGTATTATGTTAACCAGCTTTTGCTCTGTACGGGTTTGTTAAATACTGTGACAGCAGGATGCAGGACCAGACCTCTGCACACCCAGGGACAGACAACACAAGCATCAACAGTTAAAACAGATTTTATTTTCATAAAACATAAAACAAAGGTTCAAAACCAAAAGACCACCACCCACATTATGACTTCATGACAAAGCAAAATGTGTAAAATCAAAAGTGTAATTAATAATAAAACAACAACGTACATTTGTAAAACATGCTCCAATATAATATAAATCAAAAAGTGAGGAAAAAAATACACATACATTATCTAAAAACATGCTCAAAATAAAAGTGCTAATAAAAGGGCTGCATGAGTAGTGGCATTTTTCAGTCATCCTGTGACATACACATAATAATAATACAAAAGCAACAGTTTTATAGTTAAAGTTAATTTTAAGATAAGAAAGCCATTTTATAAAAGTGTGTTTTTAGTCTTGACTTAAACTGTAACGGTCCCAGCTTCCCTGACAAAAGAAGGCAGAGCATTCCATAATTTAGGAGCTCTACAAGAAAAAGCTCTACCTCCTGTGTTGCTTTTGTTGATCCTAGGAATAACCAGCAACCCCGCATCCTGTGATCTCAGAGTGCGGTTTGGAAGATACAGGGTCAGTATTTTCTGCAAATAACCAGGTGCTAATCCATTCAGGGCCTTGTAAGTTAACAGCACACTCTTAAAATCAATTCTATACTGCACAGGGAGCCAGTGTAAAGAAGCCAAAACAGGGGTAATATGTTCACTTTTCCTGGCTTTAGTCAGAATTCTAGCGGCGGTATTCTGAATAAGCTGCAAGCGGGATACCACATGTTTTGAGATACCAGAAAAAAGTGCATTACAATAATCAATTCTAGATGAAACAAAGACATGCATTAGTCTCTTGGCATCAGATATGGAAATAATTGGTTTGTTTGGCTATATTTCTCAAATGGTAAAAAGGTACTTTATTAACTTCCCTAATACGAGCTCATGTAATCCCATATTTCCTTTTAGTTGGTTCTGTGAGCCCACATAACCTCTGTTTTATCTGAATTCAACATTAGAAAATTCTGTGACATCAAATGCTTGATGTCTGTAAGGCAAGTAGCTAATAACACCCGGGCAGAAGAAATTCCTGGCTTTAGGGACAATATAGCTGGGTATCATCAGCATAGCAATGGAAGTTCACTCTGTGTCTGCAGATAATGTCACCTAACGGTATAAAACTAGTAATAAACAATGTGTTTGCAGAAACTGTAGGCGCAGGTAATTTGTGGTTCTTAATATGATCTTGCTAGTTTTTATATCACATGTGTGGCCAAGTAACACAGAGGAGTACTTTAGTTATGCATGTTGTTGGGATAACTCGCTATGTAAAACAGTTCTTGCAGGTCTGGTTTGCTAACAACTGAGCGGCAAAGACCAGACAGTCTCTACCTGTTATAAACATAGCTGAATAACAGAGGAAAACATAAACCTTGACTTAGAATTGAAATATGTGTCAGCACCAGTTAAAAACAAGCTGCTACAAAGAAATATATGTTCATTAATTAATAATTTCCCTTAAAAGTATGAGGTTTGTCTTCCTCAGTCTTGTAAATAACATTACGGTACTGTGACAGAGATATAATGAATCTTTGTTGTAAAACACTAAGCAGCTAAGCAGCGAGGACCAAGTTCTTTGGATAGGCTAGCCTGACAGTTCTTTCCCCGGGTCGGGAAGTCGGTCAGTCTGGAAGAAGGCGAGACTCTGTTGCAAGAACGAATTGACCCGGAAGGAAAACAATGTAGCAGCCGCAGATTGTAAAGGCATCTGCATTCGTTTACCAAGGGGTCATGTGTGACAGCATATAAGGGTGACGGAGAATCGTAATCGGTTCCTTCGCTTGGTTTTGTGAGTAGAACCGAGAAGGACGGTAAAATAGTACGGGGATGGAAACGTGAGTGTTGTGTTTTGTTTGTTTGAAATCGTCTTGTCTTGTCTTGTACGTTGTTAGACGGCTAAAACACGTTTCCAGAGCGGTCGACAAGGGCCAGCACTGAACCGGAACATCACTTCACCACTGTCACTAAATAAACTTGTATCACCCACCACGAGCACTACTGCACGCACCCCAGGACTGGTGACCATGTTAGTATATTGTGGGATGGATATTTATATTTATAATTTAGGACTGCAACCCTGTTGGTATATACACTGTGCACTACACATTGTTGTGTATTGCCAGGGATTATTGTTTGGTAACCAGACCTGGATATAAATAAAAACAATTTCCAAACTGGATTATAACTCTCTGTGTTTCATTACTGCACCTGCACGTACCACTTACCACTTTGCCACAGGTACTCAATAAAGATTTGGTTTTACACTTCCTTGAAAATAGGGTCTATGATTGGCATGGTAAAAGGTTAAATTACAGATTACTGACTGCAGATTATATTTCGGTATCTTTACAACATACATTTCCCTTTTTTCTTCTGCAAGAAGGGCTCTGATGAAGGAATGCAAATGGATTTCTTTGTGAACTCTGTTCTAGGTCCTGGTGGAGATGTTGCATGAAAGAGCCCACCAGCTCGAGGCTCAGGAGGACAGGCTGGCAGTGCACATGGCTGCTTTGCAGTTTCAGAAAGCTGAAAAGAGAGTGAGGGCCCTGGAGGCATATGCTGCCATTCCGAGTCTGCAGACATTGCTGGTGGAAGAGCTGGGAATGTCAGGGTCAATGACAGGGTCAGAAACTCTGCAAATAATCTAGAAACACAGTCATGTGAGTAGAACACTACTGGCTTCCTGAATATGCTTCACACAATATGTAAGGCTACCCTGATGAAGGCTTTGCATCCAAAACGTCAGTTTCTTTTTCAATAAGTTTTGAAAACTTTTAAGAGTATGTTTGAGTGTGCAGCTTCCCTTTTTCTTCGTTGATTTAAGCTTTGCTCCGTTGTCCGGTGCCTCGGCTATGCTGCTTGGGTGTGCATCTACTCTTTGTTTTTCTACCATTCACTCCTTACCATTTTCTACTTGTCTGAGTTTTTATAACATTTGTTATAGTTATTATTTTTTAGCTTACATAATTGCTTTGGTTACTTTCTCCTTTTCTGAATATAAACAATGTCAGGGTATTCATTCTTTAAATCTTCAAATTTGCAGAATGTGATTTCTCATGTGCAGTTCCTAAATCCATCACACCTCTTATAATACAAATATATGTATTAGATTTTTTTTTGTAAAACATAAAAGATATTTGTTGTCTACAAAGAAATGTAACTCTATCAACCCGTTGTATTGATTTTTCATGATCAGATTCGATGTGACATTGACTGCAAAACATTTTAGGTTCCCAGTGTAAAACGATTACAATGCCAGTGGCTCTGCTAGAGGGTTAGAGATTAGATTGGAAACTCAAAAATTCCCACAACTCATTTTCTACCTTACCCTTTGGGTGTCTTTCTCCTGGTCCTGAAGTGCTGACCCTGACATTTGCCATCTGGGTTAGCCCATAAAAAAAGTATTGCTGTATAGTAAAAATGTAGTGAAGTGTATTAAAGAGATAAGCATGGTAAAGCAGACAACCATGAAACAACACAGGGAAGTATGATAAAGCCTGGCAAATGCATTGTAAACTGTAGCATTACAGTGTTAACTATGGTAGTTTTTTGTTTACAGCTCTCTGAAAAGGGAGCATGAGCCTAACTTTGATCTTGTTTCCTACCGTGGTTAATTTTATTCTGGTTTTGTTTTTCTGAACCATGTCCTTAAAGTTGGTTTCCATCCCCTCTGGTAATGTCTAACTGTGGAGGGATCTGAAACCAATGTTTGAGGCATATTACTGAAATGTGTTTATTTTTAAGTTCTTTAAATAGTTTGCTGTCGCTAATAAAGTTTATTTGCTGCCAATAACTGCATCTTAATAATCGCAACCAATGTCCCTATAAAAGAAACTGAATTGTATAACTAACAATGGCTGTGCCATATATAGGGAACTTGTGTCATATAAGATATACTGTAGTGCATTTTTCTCAGTGTTTATTTTGTTAGGCTGGATATTGGAGAAACCAATCCATTTAAGATAGGAACAGGTTTTATAATTAGCAGTACTTTCATTTATTTTTGGTCAAAATGATTTAACTGCAATGACACGAATATATTATGATATAGTATAACCATTTTTTGTGTTCCCTGGAAACATGCATTTTGATAAATCTGGAGTGATGCTATGCTATTAAAAAAAATAAAAATAAAATAAAAAATACAGTAGTGAATGTGGGTATTGGGTCTATTTATTGTATTGGAAGGTTTCAGGAACTGGTAGAACTGCAGTTCAGTGTAGTTTCAGAGCAAGAGTGGGATGCTTTAATGAAGGAACATAGCTTGGCTGCTGCTGTTGTAGGACCTTCAAGTGAAACCCATAGAGGCCGGAGGAAAGCCATATTGCTGTGTCAGCATGTGACGGGTGTGCAGAGACAAAGGTCAGAGGATTACTGGGATTTACATTCTCTTTCTGTGCCCCCAGCATTTAGATAAGCCTTCCCTTGCTGAGCGATTACTAAAATTCATGTGCCGCGCTCTTAATGGGGAGGGAAGGGCTCTCACTGGAATACATTTTTGATGAAATTGGATAGGCTGAGTAACTGTAAGTCTCCTTAACTCGTGTTCCATTATTTCCACATAGAAAAAAAGAAAAAAAAAAACAAACACTCTTTTTGTAAACATCTTGAAAACATTTTACTGTCAGTGGTAGTTTATTACTTTGTCAAGTAAGACATGTTCTGTTAAAGCTGTTGAGCCAAAGTTAAACTTGGTAATTCAAATGAGGTGAAGCAGAGTGGCCCTACAATATTGAAACAACACTCACAATTTCATGACTTCTAACCTTATATACCCATGACCTCGTCTCGCCCACAGAAGTCAGCAGATGAGCCAGCATTACCGGTATATCTACCGAAGGTTCATAAATCCTTGGAGAATGCCTCTGGACATCCAATTGTAGCTGGTATTGGTTCCCTCACTGAACTGGTCTCAAACTTTGTAGATTTCTTTTTAAAACCTTTGGTCACTGAACTTCCTAGTTACATTAAAAGATACAGGTGATTTTCTAGATAGCCTTAATGATTTGGGTCCTTTTAATTCTAATGTATTTCTTGCTACTTTTGATGTCTCCAGTTTGTATTCGAATAGCCCTCATTCAGAGGGTCTACTGGCAATGAAATATTTTTTAGATCAACGTCAAAATGTTTCAGATTTTCCAACTGAATTACTTCTTAATTTAGCAGAATTAGTATTAAATAAAAATTTTCTCTTTGAGGATCAATTCTATTGGCAAATTCAAGGTACTGCTATGGGTGCAACGATGGCACCAGACTATGCAAATCTTTATCTGGGCTATCTAGAGGACCTCCATATTTGGAACAATAATGCTTTTACACAGAATTTGATATTTTGGAAGTGTTATATTGATGACGTTTTTGTTATATGGAATGGTACAGAAAATTAATTAAATAACTTGATTATGTACATCAATGGTTGGAGAGAATTAAATTTACACATCATGTGGATGCCCTACAAGTTAGTTTTTTAGACACGATGATTTTTATTAAGGATGGTATTTTGGGTTTGATACGGAAAAGAACAGCCTATTACATGCTAACAGTTTCCATCCTGTTACGCTGGAAAAAGGTCTACCTTATAGCCAATTTGTGTGTTTAAAACATATTTGCTCTACCAAGGAAGCTTTTGATTATCAATCAGATATACTCTGTCAAGACGTTATTTGTAGAGGCTATCCTGTACAGAGGGTTAAATTCTGCTTTATCAAAATGTTGTAACATTGAGACAAGATTTGGATAAAAAGGTACCAAAACAAAGAAAGACGTCTTCTTGTATTTTTAAGACTACTTATAGTAACATCAGTAATCAGGTCAGGGGTATTGTCAATACTCATTGGCACATATTAAGTGGTGACAGACAAATGACTAATCTTTTTAAAGATCCTCCATTATATGTATACTCAAAAGGTAAAAACCTAAGAGATAGATTGGTGAGAGCAGACACTAATTCACAGTCTGTTAAGACAAGCACTCTGAGTGGGAGTGTTGGGAATTTTCCATGTCAGCATTGCGCAACTCCAAGAAATTTATGATTAGACAACTGATCACCTGTCAATATAATTATGTAACATACATTATGTGTCCATGTCCATCTCTATATGTTGGTAAAACAAAACTCTCTTTATGTGATAATGGATTAGTGAACAGAAAAGCTCTATCCAAAGACAAGATATAAAGTCTTCTGTTTTTCAGCATTTCAAAGAGACACAACATTCTTTTTCTGATTTAAAGTTTTGTGGTTTAGAAAGAATCTTACACCATCGCAGAGGTGGAGAGCAGGACACCAAAATATTACAGAGAGAAGCCTTTTGGTTATTTACATTATTTCCTAAGGGGATGAAGGAGGATTTGTGCCTGTCATGCTTTCTTTGAATATAATATATGGAATTGTGAGGTACACACACTGCATTTCTACACATATAAAGACCTTAATTATTAACTGGGGATTTGCATCAAGCCAATATGTTCATTAAATAATTATGTTTGTAATTAATTGAATGATTGTATTATGTAATAACTTATTTGGTATTTTTAATTTGATGTCAATTCATTTGTGCTTTTCTCATATATATATATATATATATATATATATATATATATATATATATATATATATATATATATATATACAGTGCCTTGCATAAGTATTCACACCCCTTGGACTTTTCCACATTTTGTAGTGTTACAACCTGGAATTAAAATGGATATAATTGGGATTTTTACCATTTGATTTACACAACATACTTAACACTTTGAAAGTGTAAAATATGTTTTATTGTTACACAAAAGTTAATTAAAATTCTTCTTGGCAAAATTGCTCAAGCTCTGTCAAGTTGGATGGGGACCGTTGGTGAACAGCAATTTTCAAGTCTTGCCACAGATTCTCAATTGGATTGAGGTCTGGGCTTTGACTGGGCCATTCTAAGACATTCAGGTTCTTGTTTTTAAACCACTCCAGTGTAGCTTTGGCTGTGTGTTTAGGGTCATTGTCCTGCTGGAAGGTGAACCTCTGCCCCAGTCCCAGGTCTCTTGCAGACTGAAACAGGTTTTCCTCTAGAATTTCCCTGTATTTGGCTCCATCCATCTTGCCCTCAATCCTGATCAGTTTCCCAGTCCCTGCCAATGAAAAGCATCCCCATAACATGATGCTGCCACCACCATGCTTCACTGTGGGGATGGTGTTCTCAGGGTGATGAGCAGTGTTGGCTTTGCGCCACATATAGCGTTTTGCACTAAGGCCAAAAAGTTCAATTTTGGTCTCATCAGACCAGAGAACCTTTTTCCACATTTTGGTCTCATCAGACCAGAGAACCTTTTTCCACATGTTTGCTGAGTCTCCCACATGCCTTTTGGTAAAATCCAAACAGGATTTGATACGGGTTTTTTTCAGCAATGGCTTTCTTCTCACCACTCTTCCATAAAGCCCAGCTTTGTGGAGCGTCTGGCATATAGTTGTCCCATGGACGGTTTCTCCCATCTGAGCTGTGGATCTCTCCAGCTCCTTCAGAGTTACCATTGGCCTCTTGGTTGCTTCTCTGACTAATGCCCTCCTTACCTGGTCACTGAGTTTTGGTGGACGGCCTTCTCTAGGCAGAGTCGCGGTTGTGCCATATTCTTTCCATTTTTAAATAATGGCTTTAATGGTGCTCCGGGGGATGTTCAAAGTTTGGGATATTTTTTTATAACCCAACCCCAATTGGTGCTTCTCCAAAACTTTATCCCGGTCTTGTTTTGATAGCTCCTTGGTCTTCATGATGCTGTTGGTTTAGATATGCTCTCTAACAAACTCTGGGGCCTTCCAGAAACAGGTATCTTTAATCTGCGATCATGTGACACTTTAATTGCACACAGGTGGACTCCATTCAACTAATTATGTGACTTCTGAAGGCAACTGGTTGCACCAGAGCTTATTTAGGGGTGTCACAGCAAAGGGGGTGAATACTTATGCAATCAAGACTTTTCTGTTTTTTATTTGTAAATAATTTTGAAAAATATGTAGATTTTTTTCCCCCACTTTGACATTATGGACTATTATGTGTAGATCAGTGACAAAAAATCCTAATTAAATCCATTTTAATTCCAGGTTGTAACACTACAAAATGTGGAAAAGTCCAAGGGAGGTGAATACTTATGCAAGGCACTGTATATATATATATATATATATATATATATATATATATATATATATATATATATATATATATACACACACACACACACACACAGACACACAGTATATGTCTCAAATCATTCATATTAACAATATACATATAAATTAAATTGGTAATTAGACTGGCAACAGCAATCACATCATTATGACAAATTAGTTACGTATTAGAACTCAATACATTGATTTAATCAGAATTTAACTTTTTTTTTAAATTAGCATTTTAAAAAACATTTTAATAATATAATTTTTTTTTTTTTATAAAGCCATATTATCAGTTTTAAATCTTAGTATCCAAGAATGATTTTTAAACAGCTGAAGGGCTTTTGCCCGAAACGTCCTGAAAATAAGATTTTTTAATCTTTTAAACTTTTTGTGTACATTTAAAAAAAAAACCTTTTCTTTCATATGCCTTCAATATTGTACACTGCAGTTTTATATATATATGTATTTTTTATATGTATGTATATATATACATATATTTTTTATATATATATATATATATATATACTGTATATATTTTATATAGATAGATAGATAGATAGATAGATAGATAGATAGATAGAGATAGATTTTTTATATATATACTGTATATATTTCAGCATTTAACATATATTGCTATGGACTTGGGTCTATGTAAAGAAATGAACTGTTGCTGATAAATGTCTTTTGACTTTTTTCTAAAACAAACATAAAAGATGTTAATACTAAGATTTAAAACTGATAATATGGCTTTATAAAAATGTTTTTTTATAGAAATGTTTTTTTTAATGCTAATTAAAAAAGGGGTAAATTCTGATTAAATCAATGTATTGTGTTCTAATACGTAACTCATTTGTCATAATGATGTGATTGCCGTTGCCAGTCTAATTACCAATTTAATTTATATGTACATTGTTAATATGAATGATTTGAGACTATATAAATGCTAAACATGTGCTTAAGTATTATGCACTGATGATAGCAGCGGGGGCTGCTGAAACATTTGCATTTTAGCACTTTTGAGCACTTTATTCACTTTTTTTTTGCACGTGAGCGTGAATAACATTAAATATATTTCTGCTTTGGACTTTTTTTTATCTTTGTGTCATTTTGTGATACACAGTGTGCAAGCATTAGACTTTTTAAAAACAGAAATTATATATTGAAATATTTGGAGAATCAGACAATACTGCAGTTTAATTCAAGCATGGAAAGAAAGTTTGTTTTAAACTTTGTATTCCTTTGTTTTTGACATTCTGGTAGTGTAAAAACAGATTGACAAGGTTCCATACATACTAGTTAGAGGAGTTTGACACATAAAATGTCATTTCTATGCATGAAGGCTGACAGTCAAGCTCCATCAATTTTAATACAATTTAATGGACTGACCAAAATTTCTTGGTTCAGGGTTTGTTTAGTAAGCCATGATCAGGCATTTCCTTAGTTACTATGTGTAATAGGGTTGTGGGAATGATCTGAGAGCGAGCTAGAGACAGAGGGATTGCAGTTGAAACACCTGCACTGGCACGCAGGTTTTATTGAATAACAACACAGAACAGTATTATTGCAGTTGCAGTTATCAGGGATGGAAATAAGAAACTTATTGCATAGCAGTTTCACCCATTCCAGGTTTTAATACCAGCTTGATTAGCCACAGTGTATCGGTACAAGCTCAGGTGTGTCTTATTAAACTCAGAGTAAAACCAGGTGTGGATCAAACTGCTAGGCAATGGGAGTCTTATCTCCATCCCTGAGTTACAATGAGGCTGCAATTCTGTGTGCAACCACTGAGTCACCAACAAAAAACAAAAGGTCAGTATGTTTGGTCGTGTGTGCTACATCCGCTATACAAGGAGGCCCCACTTCAGGAATTCTATCCATCACACTAAATGTGCTTGGGTGAGACGTGTGTCTTTCTTTTATTTTACACCCGTAGTCAGACTGGGTTGGCAATACATTATCTAATGTAGTCTGACCACAGTCTGCTCAAGGTTTTAACCCCATCCCTGCCAAATTAACACATTTTATTTCTAATGGAAACAAAGACAAAAAATAATCAACCCAACAAACCAGTGAATTATTTCTCATACATTTGTGCTGTTCTTCCCAAATCCCTAATTATACATACATCTTAAGACATTTGTTATGCAGAAAAAAAACACTGAAATAAGTAGTGTGAATCACATGTATTTTAAATTCTTCACAAAGTTAGATTTTGCACTGAATTACCAGAACACAACACCTTGAAAAATCCATGAACTAGAAGTAGATTTTTCTTTAATGATCTTAACTGCTTATTTTGTCTTTAGTAAAGTAGAATAGATTGAGCTTCTGTGCAGTTTTTTTTATTTTTACTTTTTGATTTCCATTTCTTCCTTTACAATTCTTTGTACAATTTTAGGTTACGAGAAAAAAACACTGTCAGTCAGATTTGAAAGAGCAGCTAGAGTTTAAGAGACTCCATATGCATTTTTATCAGCAACTACCTAAATCTGTTTTGTCATTAACATCATAGTATTAGCTCGGCCGCATTGGGTGCAGGGCGAGTCATACTGTTAGGGGCGTCCAGGTTTGGGGGAGTTGCTACAGTCATGGAACATAACTACAAATGACAATTCCTAAGCGCTGTTTATTTACACCCTCCTTAAAATAGACTATTCTTATGGGCTGACTATAGAGCGCCCCACATGGAAATCACGGTTAATGAGTTCTGTTTTCCCTATACAGCACATCAAAATGCAGTAAATGTGTGCTGAAATCAGTTTACCCCCTGATTGTAGGCCACACAGTGAGCCTGGTCCTCTCCTCTCTGGTCAGCCAGTCTCACTGCACACTGCCCCCTTCTCAGAACCACATTCCGTCACATCTCAGCGTTGCTGTGTTTTTGCCTCTCTGCAACATGAACTCAGCATATGTGGTTATTATCAGTTTAATATTCTCTTGCTAGAGCAGACTTGCATATCTACACAATCCCGTATTATAGAGTTCTTAATCACACAAACATTTCCTCTTGGTGCTCCCAATTGGCTTCCTTGGCCTTATGTGCACCTCTAGTTCTTGCTGTAATTAACAATCCATTTTTATTCATGTGCACAGTTCAATAGTCTTGGCTTACTCACTTGTAAGCCAAATTACTCATAATTTTCATTCATTCCTTCTTTCCAGCTCTGTTCCATGTGCTCTGCTGTGCTGTGCTGTGCTCTGCTGTGCTGTGCTGTGCTGTGCTGTGCTGCGCTGAGTTGCGCTGCGTTGCATTTCCTGATTCCACCCCCTGCCCGTTTGGTTAGCAAACCCCATCCTTATATAGGGCCATTTCTTAAAGGCAAACTTCTTAAAAGGGCAAGACACTGCTGTACTCTAACTGCTGACTAAAGTCCCAGTGGCAGCCATCTCTGCTTTAAGGCTAAAACTCAAAAGTTTTATTTATGAACATCAAATCAAACATTTGCATAGCAGAAACACCAAATTTAAAAGAAAAACAAAACATAAAATATTATTTTTCAAAAGGAGCAGTAGAAAACAAGAAAAACTTAAATAAAACATAAATAAAATAAACATTTCACTGGTAACTATTTTGTAATGGGTCTCTGTACATACAAAATTGTATAAACATTTTATTTGTTTGTAAATATAACATCAATGGCTCTTTTTTCGAAAATAGTATATAATGCAGTACTTCCAAACATAAATAACTATAATACAATAAACTATTTACCTAACATATTTATTTAGTCTACATACCTGGCAGCTTTCTAACCTGTACAGTCCACACACAATACATGCTTCTCCACTTTCCCTGAGCATTTACCGCACACTGCCCTTCCGCAACCGCTGCAGACATCCAAAGTTTTTTTGTCATTGCACTTTGCAACCTGGCACTGCTTTCTCTTGCGTGTGGGTGCAGCAGCTGCAGCACTGTCAGAAGAGGCATCTGATCCATATGTGCTTGCCGAAGCTCCATGGCTAACTGCATGATGAAGTCCTTCCTGTTGCAGTTTTCCCCGGTACATTCCTTGTTCAAACCATACGCATTGATGGCTGTCAGGTCCAAAAATCTTATAAAATACATCCACAGGCCACCAACGAGATCCGCCTTTGACTGAATCCTGTCATGCCCTATGGTCCAGCACATCCACACCAAACTTTGTGGCATTGTAGTATTCCACTGTCACAGACATAGAGGTAAAAATTTCCCTCAATTTTTTCCCCCTAGCTATTTGTTACTGGGGTTCTGAATGGTAACATAAGAACATAAGAAGAACATAAGAACATAAGAAAGTTTACAAACGAGAGGAGGCCATTCGGCTCATCTTGCTCGTTTGGTTGTTAATAGATTATTGATCCCAGAATCTCATCAAGCAGCTTCTTGAAGGATCCCAGGGTGTCAGCTTCAACAACATTACTGGGGAGCTGGTTCCAGACCCTCACAATTCTCTGTGTAAAAAAGTGCCTCCTATTTTCTGTTCTGAATGCCCCTTTATCTAATCTCCATTTGTGACCCCTGGTCCTTGTTTCTTTTTTCAGGTCAAAAAAGTCCCCTGGGTCGACATTGTCAATACCTTTTAGTATTTTGAATCCTTCAATCAGATCACCGCATAGTCTACTTTCTTCAAGACTGAATAGATTAAATTATTTTAGCCTGTCTGCATACGACATGCCTTTTAAACCCGGGATAATTCTGGTCGCTCTTCTTTGCACTCTTTCTAGAGCAGTAATATCCTTTTTGTAACGAGGTGACCAGAACTGAACACAATATTCTACATTTCTATTTCAGGTAACCAGGGTTATGATAATAACCTAATGTTAGTAGTCTTTCGCAATATAACATTAAATTGTGATGTGAAGACAGGCCTGATTTACTAGTGAGTGGCTAAGTGTTAAATAATCTTCAAGGATAAAAAATGTTTTGTTTATTATTTAAAGGTGGTATAAAGGCTCAGGACATTTTTCTGGCTAGGAAAAAATCATCAATAATAACATTGAGTACCGATTCTTTGGGCAAAAAAAAAGGAAGGTAAGGCATATGTTCTCTGTTTTATTACCAAACATGTTTTCATAAAACAAATTGACCAGCACTGAAGCGCTGACGTTGGCAGCTCTGTGTAAGATGCTGAAAACACTTGGAGAATAACAATACTGTGTCAGTGTTTCATTATATTTGCCATGGTCAAAACATTAGGGTCTGAGAATCCACTGAAAACACCACCCCAGTTCTGTATGCAGGGCCAAACCTTTGTAAAAGTAAAAGCAATCTGCTAATGTTACAAGACTAGCAAGAAACCACTAAGGTTCATGTAAGAGCTCTTTAATTACTGAAAGCTTTGTTTTCTTTGTAGTAAATAAACTGGTGTAAACTGAGCACAGTGCTGTCAATATGTTCTAAAGTGTGTTAGCACATTACACAGGCTCATTCAGAGTACCAGTAAGAGTGTATGGAATGCAAGTCTGCTTCTCTCTTGCTTACCTTGATAAATTCAGTAGGAAATGCTTTAAATTCTTTGTTTCTTAATTTGAATTCCGGTGTTCAAGTCAACATAATAAGTGTATGTGTTAACAGGGGACATTTATCTTGGAGTAACTAGTTTTGATAAAATATGTGTGGCTGTGGTGATAGGAAGTAGCTCAATACATCAAAATCAAATACATTACGAAGAAGTAGGGTGAAATGTTTACAGATTAGTCACTGACTTAACAATCAAATCTGTTTTTGTATCTAGAGTGCAGTGTTCTCTGCATACTAATATTGTGTATTCAATTTCTCATATAAGCAATGGTGCCAATGCTAAGCATCTGATGATACATTAGTTCAAGACTCTGCAACTTGCTTCCATATAATTGCTGTTTCCACAAAAAACAGTTGGTGGTTTGCCATCCCTTTTAAGCAAAAGGAAAACTGAAGTTTTAAAATTGTAATGTTTATCACGTATGCACAATTAATGCTATGTCCCTGTTAACCTCTTTCAATACCAACCAAATGTTTTGTTCTAATATTGGCAGATGTTAAAACATCACTGTATCCTCTTGTCTGCCAACATTATGAAGAAGGGCAATTTGGTATTTTATTGAGGTTTTTATGAATATTTAAATGCCATTTTTTGGGACAAAATGTTACTTGTCTAAAAGACTACTGATTGTAACAGATCAATTACACACAAGAGGCCTGTTAACTCATTGTGAACCCAACAAGTGCCACAGAGCTGCTTATTGTTGTACTATTGCATTTTCATTTTCAAGTCAAATAACATTTAAAAATAATATGTAAACAGGACACAATTGCAAGGTCATCAATACTTTGTTAAAGTGCTTATCAGCACTGGTTATTAGTTACCAAGTCGTTTTGAGTTTAGACTTCATTCCCACATCCAAAGAGCCTCTTTGTTTTTAATTACACAGTTATGAGTGTAAATGCTTAATACGGTATTGCTGTGTTGGGCAATCCCTTGCTATATGTCCAGGTGAGTTGTGTTTTTGTTTTTACGCTTTTGGCGGATTTAGGAAATATGTATTAGAAAATATTGTTTTCAAATAAAGCTGTCTCATGTTCAAGAAAACAAAAATACCGTACTTGGATAGTACAATATATGACAAACATGTAAAATATATTACTAAAGCGAGAGCTAGTCAATCACAAACAGAGGTCAGTGCATTTATCAGTAGGGGATGTGCCTGTTTTATGTATCTTTTCTTGGAATACATATAGGGAGGCATGTTTCTTCGGGTAAGATGACAGTCTCTAATTTATGGGGGCATGTGACAGAGAAATAATGAATTTGGTTATAAATCTCCCTCCCAACCACAGAGTGCCCCAGACTGGATGGTCAGACAATTAATTCCAAGGGTTATGTGGAAGTCGGCCGTCTAGAAAGGGGGCGGAGCTACGGTACACCAAGTCATCATTCCAGAGGGAAAGCGATGTGGCAACCGCGGATTGGAGGAGAAACGGTTGCACTCGCTAACCAATGGGGTGTAACTGACGGTACAAAAGGGGATGGGGCTAGGTGATCTGTTCCTTTGTAATGGTTAAGAGAGAACCGCCGAAGGATGAGTGTAAAATACCCATATATATATATATATATATATTATATATATATATATATATATATATATATATATATATATATATATATATATATATATATATATATATATATATATATATATATCCGATGCACAATGAAAAGCATAACAGTCTAAGTTTTACATCAATAGCTCATTGGGCACATACATAATGTTATTTGCATTTTAGATAGTGAGATAGGTTTGTTGATTGTTTGAGTAGTAGTGTTCCTTGGGATAACAAAATACTGAGCTCAAGTCATGTGATTTCATAAAAATGCCAGGTGCTCAGTGTTTGTTATTTGAGTTGAGTTAAAATTGCAAGAATGAGTTGATTAAGAATCTGTATGAATAGCCATTCGAAAAGATATGATTTTAATTAACGCAACAGTGAATTAAAATCATATAGATTTTAAAGAACAGTGAAAGATACAACCGTGCCCCGCCTGAGTAATGAAGATCGCCTGGTTGCTATCGGCATGATTGAAGGTGGCCTGTCTGTGTGAGAGAAGTTGCCCAGAGAATGAGTTGTTCTGCTTCAACAATCAGCAGACTAGTCCAGAGAAACCAGGAAACCGGGTCTGTGAGGGACAGGCCACGTCCTGGAAGGCAGAGGGTCACCACACCGGCCCAGGACCGTTATGCTGACTGGTGCATTGTTAAAGCCAACCGGTGGGGTAACCGCGACCAGCCAACCTTCGCCAGCTGGCTGCAGCTGCACAGGAAGAGCGGTGGAACATCCCACAGCAGTCTATCCAGAGGCGTCAACGCTGCCAGGATTGTGTTAATGCTCAGGGAGGTCATACCCGATACTAACTTTGTAATATTTTCATTTTGACAGTGTGTCACGTTTTATACTGACACAATTTATCATGATTATTTGATCTGTATGTTTGTTCACATTTTCTGTGATTTTGTTTGACATCTCTGTTTAAAATATTTGATTAAATCCATTAGACCTGAGTGTTGTGTTTCTTTTGTGCATTGCGCATAGTAGAAAATACAAGGTAAAAACAGGTAAGCTGACGCGTTTCGACATGTTGTCATCAGAGCGTATTGACAGCAGGACTCATTAGATCTATTAAATGCACCCGGTACTCATTGTCTTTTAACACCATTATTCAATAGTAGTCAATAGAATAGAAATAGTAATCTAGCAATCAATGCATTCAATTCACATTCCAGATACAGTACTTAACAATCTGCTATATATTGTCGTGGCAGCGTATCTGGTCGGCAGCAGGAGGAAATGAAAACAGCACAGGATGCAGTTTAAAGCAGTGAAAACTGCTATTTTTATTGAAGCATTGGAACAGCAGTCAAATGCCTAGACACAAAACGCACTTCTACTCACAGCAATACACTAACACTAACACTCCCACACAGCTGTGCAGGGCTCTCTATCTGGTGCTATGGCGACACTGGGCTCCCTCTCTGGACCTCTGGTGGTGCGGGGCTCTCTCTCTGGAGCTCTGGTGGTGCGGGGCTCTCTCTCTGGGGCTCTGACGACATTGGGCTCTCTCTCTGAGACTCTGGCGGTGTGGGGCTCTCTCGCTGGAGCTCTGGCGGCACAAGGTACTCTCTCTGGTAGCGCAGGACAGTCTCTTCTGGGTGGCAGGAGGTACTCTCTCTCTGGTAGCGCAGGACAGTCTCTCACTGTATAACAATACAGAATTTACATCAAGCCATAGCCTGTTATCCCTGTTCCTGTTTAAACGACCCCTGTTATCTTTTTAATTATTTAATTACTTATCTTCCATCTGTTACAGAGATCATTAACATAATCAGCAATGAAACAGTATGGCTAATTTAAGTTGATAACATTGTTGACATGGAAAACTCTTGTTTTATGATTTAAAGGTCTCCTTGTAGTTAAGAATCACAGAAGTACAATGTTGTAACCTTATGCATCCCTAGGTGTGTGGTATCCAGTTGTGTTGAAAGACCATAACAATGTCATTTTGTGCCTTTTGCTATTTAATTTCCTATTTCAGGATATAGATCAAACTCTTTAACCAGAAGTTCTTTTCAATGTCTTCAAAAAATTCTAGTTGAAATGTTTGTCAAAAATTGCCCACTTCGGACATTCACTATGGAGGGGCTTGCAAGTGTAGATACAGCTTTAAACTTTTAGTTTGCTAATAGTATTTTGGCAATGGGTTGAGTGGTTAAGATATATTTTATTCCCTAAACCTAATATGTGGCAAGGTAAAGTATGGCTGAACATCAATCTTTTAAAGAAATGTGGGTGTGGGTATACACATATATATATATATATATATATATATATATATATATATATATATATATATATATATATATATATATATATATATATATATATATATTAGCTCAAAGAGCCAGCTGCTCAACGTTTCGATATGTTGCACATATCTTTCTCAAGGGAGTCTGTGTTTGAATCAAAACATTGGAGGTATTTATAGGTTTTGACGGCATGACAACTACTTGTTATTGTTTACATTCAAATCTATGATTTATTCTTACATGATGTAATACTGTTCTATATATTGTGACATCATTTTTACTTCTATCTTTGAATCTGTATTAATTCTAATTAACATTACTTTATATAAATTTATATTTTATTATATCATGCAATGCTGGCTCTGAGGATCAGTCTAGATTTGGCCTCCCAGCGCATCAGCATGCACAACTTTTGAACAAACTTTGTTTATTTATTTAAATGTTATATATCTATTGAAGTTAATTAGTTCATTCTTTTCTGTTGAGTCCGCTGGCATAATCGTGTTCAGTCTATTTATCCATTTACTTTCTTTTATTCTTCTATATGTCGCATTGTCTAATTTTAGCTGTTCTAATACTACAAACTTTACATCATTTATGTCATGTCCTTGACTGGTGAAGTGCTGTACTATTGGTTCATTCATTTTTTATTTCTAATTAATGAAAGGTGGTTCTGAATTCGTTTATATAAAGTAGTTCCAGTCTCTCCAACATATTTGATTTCATCACATTTTCACAGGCTATTCCATAAACAACATTGCTATTTTTACAGTAGGTATTAGTTTTTAGTGGATATGTGGTGTTCTTGTGTTTAATTATATTTTTACTTTTATCTATGTATTTACACACTTTACATCTACTGGTGCACATGTTAGTAGAACCTATTTTGTCAATTATTCTTTTATGTTTACTGTGAACTAAAATATCACCTAAATTAGCTTCTCTTTTGAATGCTACAACTGGGGCCTTAAGAAATACTTTTTAATTTTTCTGAATTATGTAGAATCCGCAAGTGTTTCCAAACTATCTTAGAAATATTGGGCAAAAGTTTAGAGTAAGTCATTATTAATGGGACTCTTTTGACCTTTTTATCTCTAGTTTTATAATCTAGTAGATCATCTCTTTTTAGTTTATCCACTTTTCTTAACTCTGTCTCTATAATTCTTTCTTTGTATCCTCATCTTTTAAGATTTGTTTTTAATACATTTCTTTGTTTTACATAGTCACTTTCTTTTGAGCATATTCTTCGTATTCTTATTCCTAGACCCTTTGGGATTGCCCTTTTAGTGTGTATCGGATGTGCAGAGGACATGTGTAAATACTGGTGCATGTCAGTAGGTTTACAGAAGAGGTCAGTCTCAATTGAACCTTCTTCAAGTTTTACTATGGTATCTAAAAATTCTATTTCTTTCCTTGTCCATCGAAGGTCCACCTTAATATTACTGTGTATTTCATTTGCTATTTTATGAAACTGGAAGAGAGACTCTTCTCCATGTGTCCAAACCCCAAAAATATCATCTACTAATTAATTGCAAACAACTACATTAATGCAGCATTAGGGTTGAACTCATTATCACAAAAGCAAGGAAATGTGACGTTAGGGTTTTTAACCTCAACTCGCCATTCTCATCCCTGGCACCCCCACACAAGCAGCCAAATAAACCAGACAACACAAGAAACCACAGACTGTCATCATCAGATAAGACATAGAACATGCAACTCTTTCCAGATGACACAAGAGACATCCATCATCATGGTCTACCAGTGTTGTAATAATGGATATACAGTGAATATAGAAAGTCTACACCCCCTTTTAAAATTGTCACCTTTTGTTGCTTTATAGCCTGGAATTAAAATGCATTAAAATAGTTTTTTTTTCATTTATCTACACATCCTACCCACCAACTTCCAAGTGAAAAAAATATTCTAGAAATTTGTAGAAAATTAATTAAAAATAAAAACTGAAATAGCTTGGTTGGATAAGTGTCCACCCCCTTGTAATTGCAATCCTAAATTAGCTCAGGTGTACCCAATCGCCTTCAAAATCACACACCAAGTTAAGTGGCCTCCACCTGTGTTAAATTGTAGTGATTCACATGATTTCAGGATAAACTCAGCAGTTCCTGTAGGTTCCCTTTGATGGGTAGTGCATTTCAAAGCAAAGACTCAACCATGAGCACCAAGGCGCTTTCAAAAGAACTCCGGGACAAAGCTGTTGAAAGGCACAAATCAGAGGATGGGTATAAAAAAATATCAAAGGCTTTGAATATCCCTTGGAGCACAGTCAAGACGATTATTAAGAAGTAGAAGGTGTATGGCACCACCAAGACCCTGCCAAGATCAGACTGTCCCTCCAAACTGGATGACCGTGCAAGAAGGAGACTGATCAGAGAGGCTACCAAGAGGCCAATGGCAACTTTGCAAGAGCTACAGGCTTTTATGGCCAAGACTGGTCAAAGTGTGCATGTGACAACAATATCTCAAGCTCTCCACAAACCTGGCCTGTATGATAGGGTGGCAAGAAGGAAGCCCTTACTCAAGAAAGCCCACCTTCAATCCCATTTGAAGTATGCAAAAAAACACTCAGAAGATTCTGTAAAGTAAAGTAAAGTTTTGTGGTCTGACGAAACTAAATTGAAATTTTTGGCCTAAATGCAAACCCAAAGAACACCATCCCTACTGTGAAGCATGGTGGTGGCAGCATCATGTTATGGGGATGTTTCTCATCGGCAGGGACTAGGGCTCTTGTCAGGATAGAAGGGAAAATGAATGGAGCAAAGTATAGAGAAGTCCTTGAGGAAAACCTGCTGCCCTCTGAAAGAAAGCTGAAACTGGGATGGAAGTTCACCTTTCAGCATGACATCGACCCAAAGCACACAGCCAAAGCTACACTGGAGTGGCTAAGTAACAATAAGGTAAATGTCCTTGAGTGGCCCAGTCAGAGCCCTGACCTAAATCCAATTGAAAATTTGTGGCATGACTTTAAGATTGCTGTCCATCAACGCTCCCCAAGGAACTTGACAGAGCTTGAACAGTTTTGTTAAGAAGAATGGTCAAATATTGCCAAATCTAGGTGTGCAAATTTGGTAGAGACCTATCCTAACAGCTGTAATTGCTGCCAAAGGTGCTTCCACCAAGTATTAACTCAGGGGGGGTGGAGACTTATCCAATTAGATCTTATCCAAAAAGATCTTTCAGTTTTGTATTTTTAATATATAATTTTTTTCTCAATAAAAACTTTTTTCCCCTTAACAGTCTGGAGTATCGTGTGTAGATAAGTGGGAAAAACAATCCTCATTTAATGCATGAAACTCAGAGGCACTGACACAACAAAATGTGAAAAAGGGGGTGTAGACTTTCTATAGGCACTGTACATGTACACTTCAACACATACACACCCACTTCAGTCTGTGGCAATGAGTTCAACCCTAACGCTGCATTAACGTAGTTTTTTGCAATGAATTTCCTTCCTTTTTGAGGAGACTGTTTTTAATTTAATTTAAACTACATCACTGTGGAGGTGTTCCATACATGACTACTGCATTTTACCACATTTTATTAGACATGTTAATGCAAAGAGTGCAAACTCAGTAATTCTAGCAAAATAGTAAAACAATGTTGATTGTTTGTATTGTCACGTGTGACCCTAAAACCTTTCCTTGTACATGATGCGAGCACCTTTTTTGAGTGAAAGCTGTATGTGGCAGAGATGCATGGCTCTTTGATAGAAACAGCTCAATTTATTTGAAGTTTTCCCACTGATGATGGGAATGAGAATGTAAAGATGGGAGCCCGGCTAACAAGATTGAAGTTTTTTGTGGGTATCGGGCTTTTAAAGACTGTCACCCACACCTGTGGTGGCTTTGACAGACTCACTGAGAGCAGAAACTGACCCAGGACTGACCCCGCTACTGGAAACATTTGTGAAACTGCAACAGTGTTACAATATTGTGATAACTGTACTGTGTTTTTGTGATGGAAATATGAGTTCTGGTTGTAAAGCAATATTGGGCAATTTAAAGCTGGTTTGCTGGCCAGTTGCATTTCTCACAGACCCTATGTATAAACTGTTATACTAACAAAGGGTATTGCATGAGCGAGGCAACTGGACACTAACAGAAAAAAATAGCTCTAGTTTAGAAACAGGTTTCAAACTAAACACATAGCCTTTATAAGAATAACAAACTCTATAAAAAGAGCCAATATGTGTGAGTAAAAGTTGAAATAAAATAACTAATATAAGTATTCTACTTCTGTAAGGCTTTACTGTAATAAAGATGGAAGTCTTGTTACAGGGAAACTGAAAAGGCAGAAAACAAGCATTTAGTTTAATTAGCTCAAGAATGGGTTCTCAGTCAAGTCTCTTACTTAGAACAAAAGAAGTGAGCTTGATCTGAAAATAAGTCTGAAGTGAGATTCCTGGCGTCTGAAGCGAGATTCCTGGGTCGTCAGCAGTTTAAATTCAAAGTCTTTATAATGAATGATCTTTTCATATTAACTAACGAAAAGTACTGTCAGATTTCGCACATACTACTTTTATTGCTACGCGCACACTCTTAAACTCGGGTGAGACGTTTTAAAGAGAACAGAGATGTTTTAAACTCCTGTAAGTGGATTGTTCGTGCACTGGGCTTGCAACGTATCCAGACAACTTTTAATAATCAAGAAAATCACACACTCATTTCATTTGAAGTTTTAAAGAATCAGAGCAGTAATATTGCTCCTTCTGTTTATTAAATGCTTAAAAATGGATTGAGTTTTTGCAGGCCACAACAAATCCCAAGCAATAGGCAATCTGAGCGATCCAGTGCCTTTACAGGTTTAATAGCATTAATACTTCAATACAGTAATACCTTATAGCAATGCATCAATATATATGAGATATACATTCAAATATATGCTTACCTTCCAGTATATGGAAGTGTAGTGTAGAATATATGCAAAAATAAGGACTGTCTTCAAAAGGCAGAAACCTCTGAATACAACCAAACAGCAATCAGCTTTCAGAGATCTTCAGAGCATGGATCATGCCAGCTTGTAATACCAAGTTGGGTGATACTTGACTGGGGTTTTACCTCAGCTTTTATAGAGTTTTTTTCTCCATTTAATACATCAGAAGACCCAATTAAGTCTAATTATTTGCTCTGTTTTGACAGCTGTTATCTTTGTGTGAATAATACATTTCAAAAAGTACCGATGACCCCCTTTTCAAAATTAATTGAATGTGAGCTCATGGTTCAGTATCTTCCACCCCTCCTTTCCCTAAAAATTAGGTGAACTGGAGTTTTCCAATATACAACACCCACTCTGTTTAATCGATCCAACCCGGGTTTAAACTATATTTCCCTCAATGGGTTGGATTTGCTTCATGTATAGATGTGTTCTAACAAAATATTGGACAAAGACTGTAGAGGTTTATCACTGAGCCTTTGAATAAAACCTCTAAGCATACAGTGGCCAGTCCAGTTATTTTCATTTAAATTCAGGCTATAATGAACATGTTAAATATAGAAGTCTTACATTAACTGTACCATGCTTGGACTAAGCCTGACCTCTCTCTGTTTCTAAAAAATTCCTGTGCAAGCAGTTTTCAGACACCCTGTTTACCTGCCAAGGCTAGTTTTTTAATTTAATATGAAACTCTACTGTAAGCGCTTTTCCAAATTCACTGCATGAAGTCATTTTTGGGCCGGATTCAAGAGAGCCTCGAACCGGTATCTTTTAGGATAAGAAAAAAGCTTACATCCTAATTTTGTATAACTAAGCTCTCATTATTTTCATGTACAGTGTTGTCAGTCTTAAACAGAACTCAAAGATAGAAAGGTCACCTACAGGTACCCCGTCACCTCGAATTTTAAGTGCATTTTATTGTGATTATATACAGTAGGCTGTGTGGTCCAGTGGTTAAAGAAAAGGGCTTGTAACCAGGAGGTCCCCGGTTCAAATCCCACCTCAGTCACTGACTCATTGTGAGACCCTGAGCAAGTCACTTAACCTCCTTGTGCTCTGTCTTTCGGGTGAGACGTAGTTGTAAGTGACTCTGCAGCTGATGCATAGTTCACACACCCTAGTCTCTGTAAGTCGCCTTGGATAAAGGCGTCTGCTAAATAAACAAATAATAATAATAATAGTGGACTTACCTGAGGTTCAATAATATACTGACGGAGAAAAACAGCAGTTAGAATGGTTATTTTTATTGTTTTCTAAACTGGATTTGAACTTCTAAAGATTAGCTCATGAGCACACAGCGCCAATCTGTCATCATAGTTTGTTTTGTCTTAAAGGTCATGCTACAATCACATTATCAGATTTGTATTTCTACAGCCAGCGCCTCTTTTAGGACAGTTGATTGAAACACAAAAATACTTTAAAGCCTGCTGTATGAGTGTCTTTTGAGGTAACTTTAATTTGATTAACAAAGACTATTTTCGCGCGGGCTAGCTAAATTAAATGCAGAATTTTTTTTCTATTTTGTGAAAAAAAAAAAGAAAATTGCCAGTGCTGCACTGGTTTACAAATATTGACAGCTTGTTGCAGGACTTACTTACATTTAAGAACATAAAAACATAAGAAAATTAAAGAACAAGAGGAGACCATTCGGTTCCTAGTAGTGTGGCAGATTGATATTAAAACTTTGTCAAGTCATCAGTCATACAAATGTTTGATTTGTACTCTTTTTGACTATATACCAAATCGTTCTGTTTGCATTTTTAATTGCTTCCTCCCACTGTCTGGTTGCAGACAGCGATGACATGTCTATTATAACACCAAGCCTGTTCCATTTCTATACCACCATTTTGTATTTGGATCCTACATTTCTGTGACTGGTGTGTAACACTTCACAATTGTTGACATTGAATCTAATTAGCCATGTTCCTGCCCAGTTCTGTATGTGGTCTAAACCTTTTGGATTTCCAGGGTAGCTGAAAGAATTTCAGCCACTCTTCCAAGCTTTGTGTAGTCTACAAATGTCATATGCTTTCTAAATATCCCCTGATTTAACCCTTAGCGGTCCATTTATTCAGCGTGTCTTAGGCGTGTCAGGTCCAATTTATTTTCACACACGCTGTTTATTTTACACACGCTGTTTAAAAGTATTTTTTTCACAGTAAAACAGGTTTAAAAGGCACTGCATATCAACAGGACACTCAGTACTGCATCTCCAGCCCCACCCCACCCCTTGTTCACTGTATTTTTCACATACCTCTTCATAGTCGTACAAACTGATAAATCATCTCCTGATCACTTGTTTTATCACCAAACTCCTCAAAAATCATCTCAAAAAGCTCTGCAAGTGTCTGTGATATTCTTTGAGCACTGGATGCAGAAGCAGCTATCTTGTTTGTTTATCGCCGTGTTATCTCTGTGGTGCCGGGGCTATGTGTATTGCTCAGATCTGCCCCCTTTTTTTTCGGCTTCTCTCGGCTCTTATCGGTCTCACTCGGCCACTGAATGGTTTTCTCTGCTTTTTCCGGAGAAAAAACGACTAGAGACCTGTGCTTTTTGATGATGTTGGACAAGGTCTGACATCGGACCGGTAAAGGGAAAATTTTAATGTCGGACCTGGTCCAATATAGGACCGCAAAGGGTTAATCAAGTAGATGTAGATTCAAAACAAGGCTCTGAGGAAAAATGCCTGTGGTACCCCACTGAGTATGTGGCACCAACTGGAGGTGTCTCCTCTTACAAGTACTCTCTGCTCCCTATGTTTTAACCAGCTAAGTATTTACTTGCATGTACTTCCTTGTATTTCCACTGATTTCAGCTTCAGGATTAGTCTTTCGTGTAGCACTTTGTCAAATTCAAAGAATACTGGCATGCACTCTTTTTGCATCAATCCTTGCAGTAGCTTTTTCAAAGAGGTCTAAGAGGTTTGCCAGATCAGTAGCCTTCAAAGGCTACACCTGGAGGCCACTGTTGAAATCTGAGTTATGACACAAAGAAAAGTAGTTTGGTTGTCTTTTACTTTTTTTGTATTTTGTGAACAGTAGTCCACTTCACAAAAACATCAAAGCATCACTGAATTCAACACAGACTACACTGGGTACCTTAAAACAGAGGTTATATATAGAAACGGATGGGCAGAGATACTAAACTTTTTTGTCAAGACATCTGAAGATGTCTTCAGGGCAGGTTAGAGGCATGTTCCTGGAGCAATGTAGGTAAGCTCACACTGCAACTGCTCATCATGCCCTTGATATGTGAATGCCTACTGCAGAGAAGATAGGATGTTGTGTTTTTTTTTTTTTACATTAACTCAACAAAACAGTTCCAAACTCAAATTAATGGCAAACAGTTGCAGAAACACTCAGCAATACATTCAGTATTAAAGGCTCCCTAAATGAAAGGAAAAGCATTTTAAAACCTAATGCAGCATCTAATCACCCATATAAATCATTATATCTGTGCAGTCGCTAGAAAATGTTATGAGGTAATAGAATGCCCAGATATCCATGCTAATTAGCGTTGATTAATTGGAGCATACAGTCTGCGTTGCAGATCCCATACTATCAGGGACTTTGATTTGACCAGGCTTACGTCAAGATGTATAGCCTATTTAACAGTTCATCTCACCTAAACATTAATCAGTTCTAATTGCTTTCTTCGGTGACTGGCTGTGGCAATGTGCCCCACCCCTGTGTGTATTTTTGTGTTTTATGTTGTATGTAGTGTGTAAATGTTGGTGTACAGATATAGCTGCACGGGATATAAATGTGTGTGTGTAGCACGAGTTATTTAAAATGTATAATTGTATTTAGTAAAATGAATAATTAATTGGTAATTGAATCCCAGCACAATTGTATATGTAGATGCACGTTTTACTCACTCGGGGTTGGGTCTTCGGTGAGTAGTGAACGGGAGAGAGAGGAGGAGAAATAAAGTGAAATATTAATAACAATTGCTATTGCGTGCTGGTAGGACCAGCACGATACTTGTTTGTTTATTTTTACTCACCGTGTTTGTTTGTCTGTTAGTCCACCGTTTGTTAAGTGTTAAAACTGATTGCTAAAATAATGCCACAAATCTTTTACCTGTCAGACATTTCCATTCGCTATGAAGGTTTCACATGTGTAGTTCTGAAAGTAAAGATTTGTTACAGCAAACAAACAGTTTGATTTCATAATTGGACACAGCAAAGCATGTAAGTAAACGTAGGAAGCAGTTGGCTGGATGGAGACAACCTCACTCTCCGGGTGCAAGGAAGCGCAGACAACCTGAAAGTAAGGCTTGCAAAAGAGTCCTAGTAGATAAACATTTTTATAAATTAAAATATTTACTATAGCATGCTTTTTTTTTTCTTTCAAAATTGCACTGTGATGGGGTATTGTTTGGTGGCCATCTCCAAATGAATTAAGTGATTACCAGTTTGGAGATGGCCACATGTATATAAAGAGCGGATCAGCCGCTTATCAGGGTTGGTTGTTCAGAGAGGAGGAACGTAAGAAGTAAGATTAAAAAAAAAATACAATTGCTATTTGTGCTGGATTTCGACCAGCATGGTACTTGTTTTGTTTGAACCATTGTGTCTGTGACGTCTGGTCTGTGATGTCACCACTCGACCATCCTGTCACATGTGGTGTTAGCGTGGGATAACAGCGCCTCCACGTACTCAGGCCAGGAGAGGTACTGCAGATATATTTTTTTAATTTTATTTTTGGGAATTGTTTTTTTTTTTTTTTTTTTTAGAGAAAAATAGAGGCCTACTTTGGCCAAGAAATGGAGTCCTGTGATGAATGTGTCCACCTCAAGGCTCTCCAACCAACAAAGGCAGATTCCCCCACCTTCCCTGTGTTTCCTTCCCTCTCCTACAGCAGCACTCTTGAGGCCTCAAGCTGGTGCCTCATCTGTGGGGAGCAGGGGCACTTTGTGCTCAACTGCCCCCTCCCAGAGTTAGAGGAGGAGGAGGAACAGCTGCCAGCCCAGTAGAGGAAGGGGAGGAGCAGCCGTGCCTAGAGGCGAGCAGAGAAGCCGTCTCCATCGCCCAAGAGGATGGAGCCACCGGTGTTGCCAGAATACTCTGCATCCCTTGAGGCGGCACAACAGGAGGGCAGCTGGGACGACTACCTAAAAGCCCGGAGATGCCATGCCTGCACCACCCGGGGATACCAAGCCTGCATCGCCTGGGGAAGCCAAGCCTGCACCGCGTGGGGACAAAGCCCGCACTGCCTGGGGTTGCCTGTTCATCACCGCCCTGGGGTCTTTCAGTGCTGCCAGCGTTGCCAATGGAGGAAGACCTTGCACTGCTGTCAGCCTTTCCACTGCCAGCATTGCCACTGGAGGAGGGCCTCGCACCGCTGTCAGTATTTCTGTTGCCAGCGTGGCCACTATGGGAGGGCCTCACACTGTGGCCACCAGGCTGACAGATAGAGCTGCTGTTGCCTCCTCCGCAGCCAGGAGACCGTTTACCATCCTTTGCAGCTGACCCCCGGGGATTTGTTATTGCCTCTGCCCGTGGGCCCATTGATGTTCCAGGACCCGGACCGAGACTTTTGGGCCATTAAGAGGGGAGGTGGCCTTCCAGGCCATGTGTGCTACACACAAGCAGGGGGTTATGTGATGGGGTACACCCCGCTTCTGTGTTTATTTGTATTTTTGTTGTATTATTATGATTTAAATGTATTGTTTTGTGTTTAAAAAGACAATGCTTTGTTATTATTGTTTTACAGCATGGATGGGGTTAAAATTCCCCATCCAGCTAAACACGTGCATAATGTGGCCATCACCAAATGAAGTGATTACCAGTTTGAAGATGGCCATGTATATTTAAAGAGCGGATCAGCTGCTCATCAGGGTTGGTTGTTCAGAGAGGAGGAACATAAGATAGATAAAAAAAAATAAAATTGCTACTTGTGCTGGATTACGGACAGCAAGGTACTTGTTTTGTTTGAACCATTGTGTCTGTGAATTTTGGCCACCGTGCCCTTTTATTTTGTAAAGTGTTTAAACTTTTTATTTATAATTAAAGAAAGAGCACATTTGCAACTCACCCGTAGTACCTTGCCTGTGTGTTTACTTCCTGGTCTGTGATGTCACCAATCGACCATCCTGTCACATGCACATTTGAGACCTACATGGAAGTACACAGCTTGTATATCATTATTTGGTTAGTTCCTAATATTACTTTCTGAGTTGGATACATACTAAAAAGTAAACAGCTTCAAAAACCTTGTTTCTATATACCAGTACCTGTGAAATTGACCATTAAATCATGATTCTCAGTCATTCCTCACAAGGGCCTTTTTCGACTAAAGAGACTAAGGTTAATTTGATTCCATGTCACCTCTTCTACACCTGCGCAAGCTTTCCTGGTACAGTTGTGATTTGATGGGCTAGTTAAGTTAATTGCTGCTGGTAACCTGATGCAATGGGCCGGTATTTATTTATTTATTTATTTATTTATAACAGGAAAGCTTGAATATACTCTTAGGTACTCGCAGGTGGTGAGACAAATATAAAATAGTCAAATGAATCTCACTCTCTTACCTTTGGTCTCACATGAATATGCAAAAAGTCTGTGCGCGAGAACTAATTAGAAGCATGTTTTAATAATCTTTATTGGAGAAAATATTGCTATAACCCTGATGAGTTCAAGGTTTTTAAAAAAAAATCTGTTTTGATATAATGAAAAATGGAAACAAAGTAAGACTGGAAACCATATAACACGAATAATATGTAGGTGAGAGAATCATTTCATTATCTCCACCATATTTATCCTGACATTAAACACCTCTTGTTTGAATAATTTATCCAAAAAAATATTAATCCACAAATACAAATTTAATGGGTTGCTTTTATTTTAATTGTCCTGTTAGTGCCATTGTCAGTGCATGCAAGTCTGTTGGCAACACAAAAGCTATTTCTTACTGGTTTGTTTGGTTTGTGGTAGGAAATGAAAGGCAACACAAATGCAAGGCCCATTTAGAAAATAAAAATACAGTATTGATTTTTCTTTCACAGCAGGTATAGGACCATTTACAGAACACAGACAGCACATTACATACATACACATTTTGTTTTATAGCTGGACACCTTGGATAGTGAGGTAAACAGACATATTTTTAAATTTGTTTGATTTTACTTTACTTGCAAGTAGCTTCTCCAAATGATTACTCTTCTAGCTAGAGATCTGCACAGTGCAATTTCCTGTCCTTTCGAATGTTTATAGGGCTGTATCCATCCACTAAACAACAGTAATAAACCTGAGCCATACAGGAAAATACACCCCATGCTGCGGTGAAGATGGCCTGCAATCAAATTGTTGTCAGAACTGCTGGGTAGGTACGTCAGCATTCTAAACACAAAATAAGTAATGGCTGCTGTTTGTATGTCAAGTTGTGCAGTGCCCAAAGAGAAAAGTTCATTACTAACACAGCTGGTTGATTCTGGCTTCTCTTTGTTATAGAGGGGCGGTATTGTTGCTTGAGAATCTTGAAGAAAAGATGGACAAGGAAGCCAATATTTTCCAACAATTGTTTTAATGGATCCAAACCATGGAGCCATTAAAACAAGCCTGTGATTTATAGCAGAGGAGATGCAAAACAAACAGTTTTTTGTATGGCATTGTATAGATGTAGAGATCCCACGGAACACACCAGTTGTTCCAGTCTAGAGGTAAAATGAAGAACAGGTGTATCCTAATCATTCTGCATATTAGTGGTACTGCAACTGTAGGATTATGAACAGCGGGGTAAAATATGCCAAAAAAAAGATCCAGCCTCAGCAATTAATCATCTGTAATCCTGTCTACCAGTAAACATCATTGCACTAAAATTACATCTATATAAAAGGGTTATAGTTAATTTGTTATTTGTGTTACTTTTGTTGTTCTGTAATCTGTGTTGACAAAGAAAAAGACTGATGCACTCCATTAATATGAAGAAATACAGGCTGTTCATCATTTAGAGCTCAACCGCATTGCACAAGTCAGAAATATTGATCATTGTGCTGCAAGTGTATTTTCATTAGATTCAGCTGAGAAGTCAAACCGAATGAAGCATGTAACTGATTGCCCAGCAATGAACATGACAGCAATAAATAAAATCTTATATCAAATCTTAAATAAAAGATTATGAATGTGTTCCATAAACCGGGAACACAAGATGTGCAGAGTTGAGAGTGGCAATTTCTCCTTATTTAAAAAGGGCCGATAACCTTGGGTTGGCAAAATCAGTTACTTGAATTTGCCAACTCCTGTCCTGTGACAGGGATATACAGTATACTGGGTCTGTCCTTACATCTGGCACACATATACTGTAGAGGTACAGGTAGTGGACAAAAAAATGGAAACACCTGGGTAAATGAGGGACACCAAGTATATTGAAAGCAAGGGCTTCCACACAGGTGTGGCTCATGCGTTAATTAAGCAAATAACATCCCAGCATGCTTCATGGGTCATGTATAAAAATGCTGGACAGGCCTGGTTGCCTATAATTATGGCTAGCATAGCTGCAAGAGGAGACCTCAGTGACTTTGAAAGAGGGGTGATTGTTGGGGCGCGCTTGGCAGGAGCTTCAGTGACCAAGACAGCTCAACTTGCTGATGTTTCACAAACAACGGTGTCTAAGGTGATGTCAGCATGGAACTCCGAGGGAAAGACATCATCAGCAAAGGGCAACAGTGGGCGGAAGCGCATACTCCAAGATTGTGATATCCATGCATTAATTCGAAGTGCAAGCAAAACAGGCGAACAACTGCAGATCAATTGACTGCAAATTTCAACCTGGGGCGCAAGAAATCCACAGAGCGGGATGCCACAGTGGCCCAACACCCTATTAAGTGACTTTACATTGGTGTTTCCATTTTTTTTCCCACTACCTGTAGATTGTGATGAAACTTGCTACGGACATTCTCATTATTGGGAATCTGGTGGCCTGTCTGTCAATTTATTGGATATACTTGTACATTTTGAGATCATGGTGATTTCTTTAACCTGCTAGATATTTTTTTTTTTTAAATGATAGCAGCTGTCTTTCTGGAACCTGGATTAAATAATATTAAAATAAATTAGCAACAGTGACAGAACTAAAATATGGTGCTAGATGAGCAACTTCATGTCATTATAATATCAATGGAGTGAAGCTTTAAGCAGGGCTGTGGTGCTATGAATTTGAGTAAATGCAGGCCTTTATCTAGCTAGGTTAAATTCAGGCCTTTATCTAGCTAGGTAAAATAATAGCTTAACTGAAAATAACTAAATTTAATAGACATTGTGGCTATAGCAGAATTAACTGAATTTAGTTGTGTAGGAAAAAATAGATATAATAATATACCTGAAAATAAATATGATATTGTAAGCAAAATACATTTGTCAGCTGGTAATCACAGGCAAAGTTTAAAACATGGGGTGAGTGTGTTAATAATACCTTTTGAAAAAGCAATGAAATAAAAATATTTATAAAAACAGAATTGTTTTAAATAAGTAATCATTAGGCAATGTGGATTCTATAACGTATTAATCATAATAATATAGTGTTAGCCTTTCTTTAAAAATTGCATTGATTTGGAGTTAAGAATCTTTATTCTTTTACCTGACAACATATATTTTAACTTAAAGTTTCTATTAATATTGCATCAGCTGAGGGATGAGAGTTAGACCTAAACATTTAAAAGCAATCAGTTGTATTAGCACACCTTTAGCACGTTAACAGTTGTTCTGTGCAATGAGGAAGTTTTAATAGAAACATTTAGAATAAATAATTGCCCAAAACTATTAACAGAAGCTAGGATAATAAGCATTTATTCTGACTCTGTTGTGGCATTGCTATGCTACTTAATGAATTCACACACGTGAAACAGGAAGCGTAAGAAGAAAAATAAATATATTTAACATAGAAACAATAAAGCAAACAAGTAAAAAAAAAATAAAATAAATTCAAACCAATATACAGTAAATAGGAAACATTTAAATTTAACAAACAGGGAAGAACTCCTACACACAAACAAGAAAACATTGTTTGCAAGAAAGTTACATCTAAATGTGTTTGTTCACACCATGTTCTGAATTCAATTACACACAAGTAATACCACAGGGTTTAGGAAATTCAGTTTTGGAAGGGCTAAATCCATGGCTAATATCATTTACCTGGAGTTACCTGGAGATACATATTATTGGATTGCTGAGAATTGTACAGACTGCTGACGTCTGGTTTAAGAGAAGCTGTCTGGAGGAAATAGCTGAAATCAAGTACCAGGAATCATACATAAAGTTTACATTAGTAATTTGTAATAAAACTCAATTAAATAGTCAGTTGGCTACCATAGTAGTGATTAAATGTAAACAAAAATAAAAACAACATTCAAAACCATAACCAGTTTTACCTTCATGCTTACATTTTTCTTCTGTCGTGGCCTCTTTGCGCTAGTAAGCCTAGATATTGTTAATCATTATTACTTAATACTGGCACTTCATAAACTACAGTACTTTAGCTTGTGATAGTATGAGCAAACACTGCAGACTTTGCTGTAGTCCCCAAACAAATGGTTTGAATGAAACAGATTTTTGGAACTGAATGCATGTCTCAGATAGTTTATGGAAACCTGAGCATAGGCAGAACACATAATTGATATTGCAATCTTTTATTTCACACCAATAAGCCCATCATTCCCTGGTTGTTTAGTACAAAACACTGAACATCCATAAACAAACAACTCTGTCCAAATAATACAAATATTTGGCATGCTCATTTGTTGTGTAACGTGTCCAGTTGTCTTGGATAACAAAAAAAAGATTAAATAAGCCATTTTAATCTTTTGAGTTTTGCAGGGAGCATGGTATAGCAGCAATGTGGGTGTGAGAGAAGCTGACACTGGCTCCCTCCACTAGAACAGTACATCGTAACAGACCCAGGAACGAGGGAAAAGGTACGACTGGCTTGTAATGTATATCTAGAAACTTTGGCTGAATTGGGTTTCTGGATGGAATTATTGTGTAGTGTAATAATTGCTGAACCATGTGAACGCAGACCAATAATACGCTTAATCAGAAAAAAAAAACTAAACAAAACCAAGTGGGTATAGAAATAAAGAAATAAACACAGGCTTGAATGACTTGCTTTATCTCTTTAGGACGGATGAATTGCTTTACACCATGTTTAAAGCATAGCAACACGTTTGCTGCAGTAAAGAATTGTCCCAAGTTATTAAAATGTAGTTGGTTCAAAGGGTTTAAAGCTCTTTGTAAGCAATGGTAGTGCAAGATTTGAAATGTAAAGGCTATAAATAAATGTTGCATTTATAATTGACGGCAATTATTTATGGAGCCCATGATAATAAGTAACTAGCAGTGAAAAGGTTACAAATAAAAACAGATCAGTACAATTAATAAGGAACTAAATTAATAGATGGATGTTTTGATTCTGGAAAAAGAACACCAATTAGTGTTTGGCATTTACTGTAAATCGCTTGTTAATAAATGTTTGTCGTGGCATGGTTGGTTGTGATTTTGAGTTTCCAGTGCATGCGGTAATTGTATGATGATGTACAATAGTGCACTCTTATGTTGACTTATCTTATGTGAAATTCCCAGTTTAATCAATATTTTTTGTCTTTAACATGGTTTAACTGCATTATCTCCATTTTAATTATAACTTCTAGGCACGGGAAGACACCTCTTAAATACGCTATGGTGCAATTTAAGCTTTCATTTGCATTCAGTGCATCAGCATGAACATAAAGGAAGGGCTTTCAGGTCTTATTTATTATTCAGCACAAAGATGCTGGTTCATTTAAATCTGAATGGTATAGTTTTTGTACGGTATAATTATTATGACTGAATGAAGAACATAACTATCCAAGGTCTAATGTTAATTCAAGCTTGTTGTTTATTAAATTGGGGCCTGGTTAAATACGCGCATAATACCAGAATTTAACATGAAGGATTTCATGAGCCTATTTTCAGACAATTTAATTGGACTTTTTTTTTTAACACTCTAATATAAAAATAAAGGCCTAGCATGTGTAAAAGCATAATGATATACACTGCTATGATTGTGATGCTCTAATAGATTGATATTTTCTCACCCACCCAACTCCCTGGTTAGGGGGTACAGCATGACAGCCGTAGCTATCTCCATAGTAAAAGCATAATTCGATTGTTGTAAAGCACATACATAGGGATTGGGTAAGGCATATTAAAACTATGGCAAACCACACAAAATGTATAGTATAACCATAGGAAAAAATGACTGTGGTAAACTTTTATACAGTAAGGGTAAGAATCACTGGGAGGTAAGACTCAGAGGGACTCATTCACTAAACAGAGGTAATGTGTTTTGCACACAGTAAGTCTCTTTACAGCATGCTTTGTACACCTGCTGTATTTACTAACCAGTGGCAGGCAACCTAGCGCATGGAAAAAAAGCGAGTGGAAAAAGTAGTGTTCGAGTCATGTAAATATAAACATTTAATAATGTTAATGGGTGAATATGTATGCAAATGACATCACAAATACAGAGAGAGAGGTATTTGATATGCAAACCATATTCACTTATGGGTGCTAACTTTATTAGGTGCCTCTGTATGTATTAAAAGTACCACTTATTGAAACCAGGCAGTGTAATTACTAAATCACAACACAAATAGGGCAGACCACTGGTAGTGCAGTGTGTGAGAAATATGGAGGTGGTACTGTGTTACAGAACCAGGAGAGCACAAATGAGAGCTGAAGAGCTGCACAGGAGAGTGAGAAGAAGGGTCAGAGAGAGCGTTTCGGACCAGGCAGACATTACTAGGGCTGTGTGAGGAGGAGGAGGTAATAACTAGATACAGATTGAGCATAGAGATCATAGCAGCCTTATATAAGGAGATCACATCTGATCTAGAACCACTTACAGATAGGAGTCATGCAGCGCCAGGTCTAGTGAAACTGCTGTGCACACTACATTGTTTTGCATCTGGGTCGTTTCAGACAACTGTGTCAGCAACTGGTGGGATATCACAACCCATGTTTTCCTGGTTTACAGCAGGTACTGAATGCCCTGTTGAAACTGGGAAGTATATTTATTATCCCAGAGAGACAGATGCTCTCCATCATATAAGGCTGTGTGGTCCAGTGGTTAAAGAAACAGGCTTATAACCAGGAGGTCCCCAGTTCAAATCCCACCTCAGCCACTGACTCATTGTGTGACCCTGAGCAAGTCACTTAACCTCCTTGTGCTCTGTCTTTCAGGTGAGACATAGTTGTAAGTAACTCTGCAGCTGAAGCATAGTTCACACACCCTAGTCTCTGTAAGTTGCCTTGGATAAAGGCGTCTGCTAAATAAACAAATAATAATATAAAAGTGGCCTTTTACAAAATGTCTGGCTTTCCAAATGTATTGGGGGCTATTGATTGCACCCACGTAGCACTGTCACCACCCCAGGATATAGAACATATATTTTGTAATAGTAAGCATTACCACTCCATTAATGTACAAATGGTATGTGATGCGAAACTGAGGATTCTTGATGTGGTCACCAGCACACGACTTGTGCATCCTCAGACAGTCCGGGATATATGAAGATTACGAGGCAGGTGTATATTGAGGTGGTTGGCTTCTTGGTAAGTAAATGTAATAAAGGAGCTAGGAGTTCTGTCCAAAAAAAATTATTTACTCATACATCCTTTCAAAACTGTTTTAAGCTATGTTTTTTTTTTTAAATAAGGTATTGTAACCCGGGGCGGGGGGCTTAGGCCTGTGCTGACTGTCTGGCGCTTGCGTGGTTCTGCAGGAAGAGGGCAAGCATGGCTGAGGAAGACAGCCCCTTAAACAAATAAATCAAGAATTAAAATAAGTAATTACGTACCCAAAGCGACGTGTGTAGTTATACGGGGAACCCTGGCCACCCCAGTGTATAGGGAATAGCTGAGCGTAGGTCGGAGAGCCGAACTGACCAGCTTAGCGGCAGTGGGGGCACTGCATAAGCAGCACTTTTGTTTTGTAGTTTTATTACTGTGTTTTATTTTCTCTTTCTATTTCGCCTTTGGTTTTCATTATTATTTTTGAGCAGCTGTGTGTGCTGTCAGATAAATGCAACCCCTGCTTACCATTGTTGGTATAAGGGGAGTTGCAGCAACAGTGCCATCTGGCGACAAATAATAAAAATTAAAAAAAAGAAAATTCCCAAAATAAAACTGGGCACCCGTGAGGTGTTTCAAATAAAACCTTCTATCTCCTGTGTGTGTCAGTGAATTGCCCACCACCCTTCCACAGGTATCTACATTGTTGTTAAACAAGCCAAGAACAGTCTGAGAGTAAACTATCTGGTATTCATGTGTATATTCTCAGTAAACTGCAATGAAATACACATTTCTCTTCAAATCATCGTTGGTGTTTATTTAGGGTCTTAATCAAATGTTGACACATTTCTTTTAAAAAATATCACCCAATGCTTTACATTTTGTTTGCTTGGTAAACTACTATAAAAATTGTAAACCGTTTTAATATACAATTTAACAGAATCAGACAATACATATATAATAATCAGACAAAATGTAGCAGCGACTGTTTTACGATTTCATTAAACAATGGCAAGCTTTTTCTCCCTCTTTTTTGCAGACCTTTTTTTGAAGGTAATAGAACCAAGTGCAAACCCCTTGGAATTAAATAACATTTTATACTGTACTGTAGTAAAAAAATAACACAAGATTCAAGAAATACAACAATTATAAAGAAACAAATGAAAGTCAGCACCTATACTGCGTTCGACAGCACTGAGGGCCAATAAGTTTTGATGCTTAAGTTATTGGTGGGTGTGCTGTCAATTATAAAACAGTTGCTTGGTAATGCACCAAACAAAATTCCTCATTTATAAGAAGGGGATGCAAAATGTTTTAAAATGAGTAATTAACTTCCTCAGCCTAACATTTGCATCATACCAAGAAGGAATACACACCTGCATGACTTCTGGGTGACACAGATACAGATTTAGGACTACCTACTACCTTTTCTGAGAAGACCCAAACATTCAGGGCTGCCCACATAAAAAAAGATTAGGGGCCTGACGCAACAGATTATTTAAAATATCTGCTTTATGGTTTCATTACAACTCCTTATATTAAACCGAGAAAAACTGGTCATAGGAAAATGCGATCCCTGTTGGGGATGTATAATACTTTCATAATACTTCTAATTTTGCCTTTATAGTTTTCAAGTTCTTTATGATTGCCTGAATGTCTACAGGGGAGTTCAGATCCCATCTATATACTGCAGCACACTGTCTACCTCTTGATGCTAAAACAGCGAGCCCACCAGCAAACCGCTGTGTTAGTCACTGTGGCTGCTTTCAAATCAATCACAGTTACCGGCACTAGATGCAAACCTTATTTAAACCTTTATGTCAATTTGTTGTTTGTCAGATAATTTTATACAGTGTTCAACTCAGATGCCCACATAATCAGCTAGCTTTTTGCCTCCCTCATTTATCTAAAGTGGTCATTTAAAAAGGTGTACTTTCTTAGCAGTATACTATTGCCACCCTTTTTCAATCCCTGTGCAGCTGAAATTATATTTGATGTGTATTTTATAATAATAATAATTTTAGGCTTGTCAGAATCTCGGATTCAGATCACGTGAGTTGCAGTTGCAGACTTAATTAACACAGTGAGAGAAGTAGATGTGACCAGAATCAAGACTTAAAACTTGAAAAGCTTAAAATGCACACAGAAAAAAAAAAAAAACATTTTCATCACTTACTATTTATAGTGTTTGCAATCGTTCAGTTATTCCTATGCTCTGTCTCTATACAGCTATGGCCAAAGGTTTTGCATCACCCTATAGAATTAACTCATTTTGCTTCATAAAGTCAAATGAAACCTGAATGTTATGTTAACATTTCTAAAAAAATAAAAAAAAATCAAAGAAACGCAATTTTCTGAAGTAGACATTTTTACAAATACTTGCACCCTAATACAATGGGGGGTGGGGGAGAAGGAGTTTCTGCTGCTGAAGAAGAGTAGAATGTCTCTTAATTAATTATTTGAGGGATGCAACACATGTGAAATGCAGAAAAAAGGCTTATTTTTACTTCCTGGAGGGAATTAGATAACCTTGCATGTGCCATCAGTTTCTAAACTTCATTTAGTACATTTCTAATCCCAACTGAAAATTACATACATATTTGATTTTAATTTAAGACAGAGAGAAATATTAGACAAGTCCATTGTAGTACAATCATATTGGTAATGAAGTGATCTCTTGATATGAAGTCAAGGTTTTATATGTAGTATTATATACACTGATTTATGTATACCACTCAAGTGTGAAATATTGCCAATATAAAAAATAAAATAAAAACCACTGCAGAGATACAGGTCTTTTGGGCACAATTATCTCATGCCGCACACATCCATGGAGCACGGGAAGGTTCATGCGGTTCAGTGGTCTTTGAAGGTTCTATTCTAAAGGCTAAGCAGCAGGTGTTTTAAAATGTGGCATTTATTTGTGGAATGGATTCTGATCAGAGCTTAAACATTAGTGTGCAGCCAGAGCGTGCCTTTAAACAGAACAAGGTAACCTACTGGGGAATTGGTTTATGGTGAACCAGAATTTTGATAGGCTTACAATGATTGTTCCCATTCTAACTCTTAAGGGAACTTTTTTTTTCTTTCTAAAAAAAGACAACATGCACAGAGTGAATTGTACGAGTTCAGTCTGGTGGGATATTTCCATGGTTGATGGCATGCTGTGGGCTTTGTGTTTGCAACTAGCTGCGGCAGACTGCAGAGCCCTCAACTAGTCCAAGCATATTGTTGTTATGTCCATCTTGCACTTTCCCCTGGGTGGAATTAGTAGTTTCGCTGTCAGGACTGGCTCTCTGCACACTCTGTTCTTGTCTTCTTAACCTGAAAGAATATGTGATTGGATTAATAACAGGAATCTGAACACTCGTCCCCACACGTTTTAACAATCCTCCAGACGCTTAGGTACAAGTCTCAATAGGAGGAGAACTTCACTCTTAGTTTAGTAGACCACCATTCTGCAAAGTTGGTAATGTTTTGAATACATAGTAGCAGTGAGTCAAACACAGGCAACGCTGTTGAGCTGTCCAATTTGCTGGGAAAAAAACACTACCAGCTCTTCCGCTATGTAAAATAAACATAGCTACATAAACCAGTCTACCTTGTAAAGAAGTGAGTATCAAGTCACATATTTTATTTTTAAGAATAATTAAATTGAACTGAGAATTTTTTTTTTCTGTGAGAGAATTAATTATCACTTAATTTTAGGCCACGAATCAGCTAAATATATAGTCTAGACTAGAGGAACATTGCAGGAAGCAATGTATCTCCTATGAAAATGCACAGCTGCTGTTAAAAACTCCTGTGAGACTACTGCATATACTTTTCATGTGTCTATGTGAGATCTTGCAAAATGCAATACTATTCATTTGGGGAACGGTAAATCAATAAAGACTTCATTTTTGCTTCTTCCTACTTTTTTTTTTAATGTTTGCTTTATAAACCAGTTATTTTCCTGCGGTTATTTACTTTGTGTCTGTGATGGGATGCAAAACCCCATTTTTATCTCCATATTCATGGATAGGTTGTACTGTGTAAATGTAGCCAGGGAACTGGGGGTAGAATTTAAATAGTTAGACTGGTTCCAGCACACATTTTGTAGTCCTCTAGGGGCAATTAAACTACAACATATGGGGGCGCCCGGCTTATTTCCGGGGTGCCCATATAAAACCAGGGTGACCGTTGCAGCTATCAGGTTAATAGCAGCTGCTAGAGGGATGGGTTTCATGTGATTTGGGTTTTGGTTTTAATTCATAGTGACTCATCATTAAAAGATGGTATTTTATGTTTTTTTTTAGATTATTATTATAATCATTATCATTTTGTTATGCGCATTTTGTATGGGATTTTGCGCCAGTTTGCAGAGGGACAGAAGCCCTACAGGACCTGTTGTTTTATGTATTGAAATTTGTATTTTCTTTGAACAGGGTACTCATCGGAGCTGCAATAAAGAGCTGCAAGTTGTGCTGGTTTACTGTTAAGGTGCTGATTTGAGGAGAGCGGGGGTACATAAACTTGCATAGAGTGCCAATAAGCTTAAATTTCATTTCTGTGTAAGGGGCAACAGACTCATCTCCAATATGTATTCTGTCTCAATACCTTTTGGAAGGTAGATATTAGTAAAAGTTAAGTAATTCCTTTAGAGCTTATTGATATCCCCTCAGCAGTGGTACGCAAAGGATAGAACATTTTTAATAAATACATAAATGACAGCTAATTAGTCCAAGTTCTTACTTTTCAAATGAGCCGCTGACAATCACTCAAGGATTGTACAATCGGAGAAATGATGACTAAAGTGGCGAATGTGAGTGAAACTGCAGTGGACAGAGACGAAATGTGGCATCCATGTACAGGACAACAAGTGTAAAAAAAAAAGCACTAATGTTTAACAGCTGTTTTTTTCCCCCAGATTTAAAGTAAATCACATATTTTTTCCTAGATTTAACCAAAAAAGTCCACATTTAGCAAAATACATAAATTTTAACAAACACGTTCTTAAAAGTCGGAGTGTAAGGGGAGCTCTGCAGCATACAATGCCAAATCAAACGCGTCAATGGGTGTGGGCTTGCATGTTAGCTTCAGATTTAGCTGACAAAATATATATATATATTTTTGTGAAAACCCACATTTATTTTTTCAGATGCTTTTTTTTATTTAATTGGTGAACGATAATGTTTTTCAGATGTATCTGTCAGGTAAATGTTGAATCGCCTAGTTAATAAAATATATTTAAATTCACAGATTTATTTGTTAGAAACACAGATTTAGCATGCCAGTTAAATGTTCACTCGCTAAGTGTAAAAAACAAGGTTTATAGACTGATTTTAAATGTTGAATTTGTGATACGCTTATGTATTTAGCTAAATCTGGACTTTAATCTTGTGATTTACATGAAATCAGGAAACTGTATGCTAAAAAAGGGGGGTGGCATGTACGACGTTTGCGTACCACTGTCCTTCAGTCCTGATACCAACAAGCAGCTCTTATGCCAATTGTGGTCCCCATATGGTGCACACAGTCAGTTAAAAAAAAGTATTTTAAAAGGTGTCCAAAACAGTATTTTAAAATCAATTTTCTGAACTTGTATTGGCAATACTAAATGCTATAAATGGCCCCTTCTCTCATGAATATCTTTGGTTATATGCTTATATTTTATGCTCACAGTATGCATACACTGCAAAGGCAATGAGAAAGGTTGCCCTGCTTGCAGGTACCTACTTCATGTGTTGTTCAAATTCACTGTAGTAGTATAACTACAGGGGTACCAGCATTGTTTCTTTAGCATTCTATATTAAATATCTGCATATACTGCATAGTAGTAGTTTTTGTGTAAACGGGCCTAGTGTCTAATCTACTGAAGTTATCATTAGAACTAGTCCATGGCAATCCCTGACACCCTAAGAAATCTGAGCATACTGTTCAATTTCTATAATACTGCTTTGAAAAGCATGCATGTGCAACAGGCTCACAAATGATGTACAGGGTTAGCCTTGTTTTTTTTTTACATTACATACAGTCATCCCTGGTTTTCATTTGAAAGAACTGTGAAAAGAATGGAACAGAACAAACTATGTTCATGGTATGACTTAATACTGTTTCTTTAAATCAATGTGACGAAAGTACTTACTTTTCTCTGTTGAATATGATGAATTCCTGCCGTACCGTTTCCAGACACTGCTGCAAATGGGCAGGCTTTGAAAAGTCATGTTTGATGAATGCAATCCCATCAATATGCACAAAATGAAACAAGAATACAATTAAAAAAAAAATAACATGAAAACAATGTTTTCACTTTTTAGCTCTACCCACAGAAATTAAAGAGCAAGTAGCGGGGTTCCGAAAAATCCAGCGTTCCACGTCTCCACGTGTTGCTACATCTGTTTAAATAACGTACCTGTCATTTTTTTTCATTTTTAACATCCTGACAACTTTTTACACTTCTGATATGTGATTTATAATACTGCTAATAAAATGGCAACAATAGAGGGAGCAATCTCATTGGCTAACAAGTCTTCCAACCTGCGCAGGTATGTCACCATAGTGCAGAGCTTGGAACTTTGGTTAATTCCCTTGACAATCAATTCATTTTAGGAGGGGTGAAGTTGGGTGGGGGGGTGTGGCAGGGTGAAAGCCCTGCCGGTGTGTGTTGGGGTGGGGAATATTGGGTTGGCAGGGAGGGGATTACATTTCTCCCTGTCAAAACATGTGAGAATGTGGCTGGGTGAATTGAATAAGTGATTAAATGATTAATTAAGGCCACAGGTGTATAAATAGGGTGATCACAGGTGTTAGAGAAGAAAAGGATTAGGATTGCTGTTGCTGTTGCTGTTGCTGTTGCTGTTGCTGTTGCTGTTGCTGTTGCTGTTGCTGTTGGAGGTGGAGGGCAGTATTCTGTGTTCCGTTTTCTCTGCTTCACGTTTCATGTTTGTGTTGCTGTCCTGTTTGTATTGTGTGTGAGTATAGACCTTTTGTTTTAGGCCTTGTGCCTTTTTATTTGTTAATGTGTTTTTGTTCATTGTCTGTTCTGTGTTGTAAATAAACATGCGCTTTGAACTGCAGCTTCTGTGTCTGAGTTCCTCCCTGCTGATAACATCCGGGCTGTGACGCTACCAGGTCTCAGGGTGGCATTTTATAAGTGCAAAAATACACTCCAGTGTGTTCAAATCCAGTATGGTCTAATATCTGCAGGCCCAGGTTGTTTATGGCACGGCTTCGCCTCATACTGAACAACACTCCTGGCTGTGCAGATATTGGACCATATTACCCTGGCGTGTGTTATTGCTTATTTATTAGTACTAGTATTAGTTTTACTTTGTTAAAAACAAGTATTATGAAAGTCCTACTCACCAGTGGGCAAGATTCTTTAGAGGCATCTTTAGATTTACTTTTAGCTAACCGTTTCTTCTTTTTGTGGAGAGGTTTGGACTCCAGGATCATCTCTTCCAGTTCAAAAGTAGGATCACAGTTCAGCCTCCCTTTCTGATGAAAAAATAAATGGAACAAAGATAGTCAAGCCCTATACTGATTGCAACAGGTTATAGGTCTGTAAGTTACATGGGTTTATAGAACAAATTGTGGAAATAAAACAAGATTGCTAAGACTGAACATCCCAAGAAAAACTGGTATATTTTAGTAAATTGTTTATATACTACATTTTCATTATAGCCATTTGAATAGAATAAGGAGGACTGTTAGGTCCTCACTTCGCATTCTCTAGAAAAGCTCAAAGCCAGATGAAGGCAGATTTAGAAAACTCACAATGTGAGCAACACAACCCACTCGGCATGATTGCAAACATTATACAATGAAGCCTTGAACTTCACTTAAAGTGAGTTTGGGTATATACATGTTTCTGTGTCATTTGATATAATTACTTTAAATTGTCAGGAAGCCCCAAATATTTCCTGAGAGAAAATGTCCCAGAAGGATCAAAATGCCTTGGCTAATGATTCGGCACACATCCTCCTTATATTCCAGGGTAATGTTTCATCTCCTGATCCTTTACCATTTAAATAACAAAGCTATATCGATTGTCAATGGCTGTCACTGGCATGTGCATATAAGCTATACACAAATGATAAAAATGTTGTTGTTTTTTTTAATTAAAAAGCATATGCTGCACCTATCCTAACCTCTCACTTGCTTCCAGCACCTGTGTGTGCAATTATTATTATTTTTAAAACTGACATCTCAATATTTCGGACACCCTGCCTGTCTCCAGACATGTTCTGCAGCCATAATGTGACAGTGTAAACAGACAGTGCATGCCATTGATCTCTTAAGTAGGGGACATGGCTCATTTGTAAGGTGACCAGATTTTTAAGTCCTTAAACTGGGACAGTATGGAAATATTGTGAAAAAATATTTTTTTTTTCTATGAATAAATGATCTTATTGTCTTTGTAATGTCATTTCAATACAAAAAGTATAGTTATTACATTACACAGTAACAATTCAATAATAAACTGCTGCAACTCTAGTCCCTTTTCTGGCTAAGAAATTGCATCTTCTCGCTTTGATTTTTGCCTTCTAAATCTTTCTATCTCTATGCTATCCTCCAGTGTCCAATCTGCAAACCAGGCATGAAAACATTACTGTATGAAAACATTACTGTATGAAAACATTACTGTATGAAAACATTACTGTATGAAAACATTACATGTATGAAAACATTACTGTATGAAAACATTACTGTATGAAAACATTACTGTATGAAAACATTATATATCTCAATATTTCTATTTATTAAATGGTTACTTCATATCAATTTTTTTCAAAATGTTGAATTTCTTACCATTTAATATGGCATGGTATTTGTTCTGTATATTTTTTCTGTTGCAGTTTCTGCTTGGATCATTAGTGTGCAGTGATTAATAGATACTAGGATTTTTTTTCAGCTATTGAAATATTACTATTAAAGGTGATGAAATGTGTTAAATATCCTCTTTTGACTGTGTGCAATAAATGAAGCCCACTAATCTGCTTTTCTGAGTTTTGCTTAGAAGCTGCCCTGATTGCAGAAACAGGAATTTCCTTCTGAAGTAGTTATTAAGTCTGGTAAATCCACGTAGGCAAACCCTTTAAGTTTCTCTGAATAGTTGTGTTTCCAAATTCCCCCTTTAACATGCTGTAAGCTGACGGGTATCACTTAAAAAGGAAAGGAGCCTGTTAAAAATGTGTTAATTGCATGATGACATTTCCTGCCTATTCCAGGAAATGCCTATGCCTATTGTTTTGGTACCATGATCTTGAGAAAGCGTCTTCTGACAATCTAAATTAGATACATTTTACAAAGGCTAATTTCTTTGCTGATCTTGGCTGGTGTTTATTTTTTTGAATCAACAGTATAGGCTGAGACATGGATCAATGTGTAATAAGATTAAATCATATTCCTGTTCTGATCAAATGAAATGTTGTCACTTCTTTACTTATGAAAGGAATTATTTAATCTTCCTTAATATAAGCACAAGCATTGGCCTATTTAAAATGCGCAGATAAGTTTTCAGACTGTCAGGAGACACTTTCTCATTATCACTGATTGGTACTGAAAAAACGTATCATTAATTGGTACTGAAAAACTGTATAGACAAGGCAAGAAATGTCATCATACAATTAACACATTTTTAATAGGTTCCTTTTTTTGTAATTGTTTTAAACTATATGTATCATATAGTGTAGGCCTACTCAACTGCCAATGTAAATATTTTTTTAAAGAAATTAAATTGGCAACAGGAGGACCTGAGACTATTGTACTTCATTATCGCTAAAAACAACTCATGTCTACTTAAAGAAATAAACAATGTTCTCACACTTGAATTTCACAAATGTGAAAATAACTAGTTCATAAATTATTTGGTATTATTCATGAACATATGTTTCTAGAGGGTACCTGTGGTGAACTGAAAGTGAATATAGAATTATTTCAATAGAAAATATGTTTCCAAATACTTTTGTCATAGTGTGACCCCTGGTCCTTGTTTCTTTTTTCACGTTGAAAAAGTCCCTTGGGTCGACATTGTCAATTTAGAATTCTGAATGCTTGAATCAGATCGGCGCGTAGTCTTCTTTGTTCAAGACTGAATAGATTCAATTATTTTAGCCTGCATGATATGCCTTTTAAACCTGGATTAATTCTGGTCGCTCTTCTTTGCACTCTTTCTAGAGCAGCAATATCCTTTTTGTAGCGAGGTGACCAGAACTGAACACAGTATTCTAGATGAGGTCTTACTAATGCATTGCATAGTGTTAACATTACTTCCCTTGATTTAAATTCAACACTTTTCACTCTATAGCTGAGCATCTTGTTGGCCTTTTTTATAGCTTCCCCACATTGTCTAGATGAAGACATTTCTGAGTCAATATAAACTCCTCGGTCTTTTTCATAGATTCCGTCTTCAATTTCAGTATCTCCCATATGGTATTTATAATGCACATTTGTATTGCCTGCATGCAGTACCTTACACTTTTCTCTATTAAATGTAATTTGCCATGTGTCTGCGCAGTTCTGAATGCTGTCTAGACCATTTTGGATGACCTTTGCTGCTGCATCAGTGTTTGCAACTCCTCCTATTTTTGTGTTGTCTGCAAATTTAACAAGTTTGCTTACTATTTACCCAAGTTGTCGCAAGTGCAGGACTTGCAGCACTGGCAGATGTGCTAAAAGGGGTAGACTGGGAAGTTGCCTTAGCACTGGTCCCAAAACCCAGGTTTTGTGGACCCATGACATGGTCCACATGCCCTAAAAAAAGTGTGGGGGGAACCTGCATCTCAGTGTGCGTGCTGTGACTGAATAGCTGCACTCTGGTATAAAAATAAATAAATTGGGGAATCTATTGTAGAGAAAGTGTGTAGGGTAAACCCACACTATGGTATATACGTGTTTCAAAAGGTAGATTGAGTGGCTGTCTTTAGCACTGGTCCCAAGACCAGGGTTTTGGGATCTAAGAGTCTATAGAACTTAGTGACAGTATGGGGGGTCGCCCATACTGCAGCATTGCATATGTCAGAGACAGATGCACCCTGAAATAATGCCTAAGAGGTTGTAAGGCATCTTTTGGAATGACCCATGACCTCTGGAGGGGGCAGGTTGGCTAGGTCATAGGCAATCCGTACAGTGTTCGCAATCCTCTTCAACAGCCACTGTTTGGACAGGGCTTGTCCATGGAACTTAGACCCATACCATATAGAGCTGCTCTGTTTGACGCATACCCTGAGTCTGTTCAACATAGTACGCCAATGCCCTAACTGGGCACAGCGCGTGGAGCTTCCTCTCCTTGTCAGATTGGAAAGGTGGTGGATGAAAAGCCTCCAACTCCACTGACTGGTTGACATGAAAAGCAGAGATGCATTTACGGAGTAAAAACAACGTTAGTATGGAGAGTGTCCTTAGTCCTGGCCTCCATGAAAAATAGGCAGGCTTTAGCAATGGAAAATGCTTGCATTTCATCTAGAGTCCTGCATCAGGTCGGGTGACCCGCAAAAGTGGGTCGGGTTTGGGTCGGAATGTTAACTTTTTTGCGGTGTGTCAAAAAAATGTAATTTTCAAGTCAGGCTCAGGTCTGAATTTGAATCAACAAAACGTTTTCTGTCCTTTCAGCATACTCGTCTGTAACCCTTTCCCAAATAACGTATTGGAAGGTAAATGTACCAGTATTTCCTGCACTAAAGCAGGAGGAGATTAGGGAGGAGTCAGCTGACTAAGCAGTGTTCTCGGTTTGTACTGCCGCTTGTTTGATACGTCACTTTTCTATCCTTTTGATGTCACTTTTCTATCCTTTTATCACGTCCGCTTGGTAATATTAAATGCATGTGGATGAGGTGAAACAAAGGGTTTATATCTTGTGGTGGATAATAGCTCGAGAGGTAAATCAGAAGTGTGGAATTCTTTTGGAATCATAGTGAATGAAAATAATGAACATGTGACTGGATTTGTTGCTTGTAAAACCTGTCATTATGTTTTTGTGTACAACAGCCACAAAACTAGTACACCTCTGCGAAAGCACAGGTGTAGCTCCCTTTCAACTGGTGGCACCCCTCCCTTCAGACTGTTCCAATTTCTTTGAAAATTGTGTATATTTTTGTAAAGTCCATCCTTTGCAACTTAGGCTCATTGATTTAGATTCTATTTATTTTGTTTTCTGTATAATAATGTAACGTGATTAGTATTGAGACACACATCAAAATACAGTCTTTGGTGTTTGTATAAAGAACAGGTATTTTATAGTAAAGTAAGTAGAGATAGTTAATATGTTACAATGTTAAAAAATATCAAGATCACTAGAGAAAGCTACCACAATGTATAGCCTATAGTATAAACTCAATCTGTGGAGAATGGTAGAGATATCTGTGTGTGAATGTGAGAGCGTGAGAGAGTCAGTTGACGCAAGCAGTAGGTAAAGGACAAGAACTTGCAGGTTCGGGTTGGGTGGCAGGTCTTATTAAAGAGGGTCGGATCGGGTCGGGTCGCGGGTAAGAAGATGGTGCTGCAGTGGGTTGCGGGTTCAGGTCGGAAGTGGGTCATAAAAATCTGACCCGTGCAGGACTCTGATTTTACCCACTCGCTTTGCGCGGTGATTGCTAGTAGGAAAACCACCTTCAAAGATAAATATTTCAGCTCTGCTGAATACAGGGGCTCGAATGGTGGTTTCGTTAAGCACCACATTCAACCACCAGTGAGGGACAAAGTCCTTCCTAGGAGGAAACAACCTCCGAGCTCCCTTCCAAACTGTCCCCCAGGAAGTGAACTCCTGAGGAGGCAGTCTGTTTTAATATGGCAAGCTGAAATAGCTGCCAGGTAGACCTTAAGAGTAGAGGGAGATTTCACCTTGTTAAAAACGTCCTGCAAAAATGTCAGTATGGCTGCCATGGGGCAAGTGATGGAGTCCAGCCCATGAGACAGACACCAAGTCTTAAAAACTTCTCATTTAAACCTGTACAGGGAATGCGTAGAAGTGGTCCTGGTTCTGCAGGGCTGCAATCTCATTCAAGAGACCGATTTGGATTAGTTACAGTCGGTCAGGGGCCAGACCCACAGTTGCAGGCTCACTGGGTTGGGATGTCACAGGGGCCCCTGTGCCTAGCTGAGCAGGTTGCAACATGCAGGCAGCTCCCAAAGCTGGTCGTTCTGGAGCTGGACCAGTGCTGAGAACCAGGCTCTTTTTTTTTTTCTCCAAACTTTGTACATCTAGGGTAGTGCCATAGGCTTCCACCATGTGTTTTGGCTGGCTATATAGATTTATGTCATTTAAAGTGTCCTGGCTCTGTATGCATGTGCATAGCTCCTCAATGAAACTGATATCTTCATGGCATCGATATAAAACTCAGGATGTAAGGTTAATATAGATGTTTGTAGGAGACCAATCTAACGGTATAGGCTTACTTCATTTTTTTTTCCTACTGCATTTAAAACCATAGACAGGATAGGCTGTACTTTGATTGATTTCCTATCAAAATAATCCATTTAAAATGGTGTTAAAAAAATAAGGTAAAACTCTTACATTTGGAACAAAGCCAGGGGAAACAGCCTTCTCCAGAACAGCATCCCAGTTCACATCAGCCAGGTAGGGGGAGTTCTGGATATCTGTAACACTTGAAAGACGGCACTCTGGGTCTTTGGCAAGAAGCTATAGATGTACATATATATAAAAAAAAAAATAATTGACTAAATCATTAGTGCCTATTTGGTTTTGCAACGCAGTGATGTAAAACTGTACATTGTGGGATATCAGCACCATGCCAACAAACTCAATAAAACAAATACAAATAATCAGCGTTTAACTTTAAACCAAGAGATGTATTAACAACTTGCTATATATGCTAGCTATTGGGAGAACTGGATCTGCTTCAAACACAAACATGATATCCTGGGATGAAAGTATGAAAAGGAGTCTACTCCTCCCCCCAATTTAATCCATGGTAACAAGATGTTATCCTTAATCCTTAGATACTTCTTAAATTTCATGCTGAGAAACTGATTATACACCCCTCCCTTCAAACTGTTCCGATTTCTTTGAAAATTGTGTATATTTTTGTAAAGTCCATCCTTAGCAACTTAGGCTCACTGATTTAGATTCTATTTATTTTGTTTTCTGTATAATAATGTAATGTGATTAGTATTGAGACACACATCAACAGCCTTTGGTGTTTGCATCAATATTGAAAGTGTGCAATATCAAAGGATGTGACAGACGATACATTTAAAGTGTACTGTAACTTTAAATAATAAAGTTGAGTCTTGCAGGTCCAGGAAGATGTACTGTTTATAAAGAAAATGTTTGGGTCCTACCACTGACTGATATGGGAGTAGCCTTATTTATTCAGTCTCAAACTACAATATTGTTGTATAATATGTTTAAATATGATTATTTTTTTGCCATTAATGTTGTGTTTTTTCTATATAAGTTACCATTTTGATGGTTGTTAAAACAAAATAGATACAAATGGAAAAAGGTCTTGTTACACATAGTACAATGAATATTATAAAAGAACAGTAGTTGGTGTGACTATTGATAGGAATACACTGTAAATACCTATCACAGAGAGTGCCCTGTAAAATGATTGTGTTGCGTTGTATCAAAATGTATTTAAAAAAAAAATCTCTTGGACCTTCTTTCTTCTTTTTCAATGTAAAATAAAACACCATTCAATGTTTTCTCAATCTACCCATATGTACGAATAACATTTAATGACATAAAATATATATTTTTATATACTGTATAACACTTAAGGTTTTGACCTGGAAATATGTATCTCAGTAAGTTCTTAGTATCTCAACATCTTTTCCTTCAAAGATGGCAAGCTTACCACCATAATCCCTTCTTTTTATGAAGGTCTTTCGAGATTAAAAAATACTTTATAAGGCCACTCATTATTTCATCCAGAATAAATGTCAAACTTTCCTTTTTTTGTTCTTAAATGAAGGTCAGAGAGAACTGCCACGCTGTCAAATTCCCCCAGCTATATTCTGTCAGATCAGATAAGATGCAATAAGCTTTTGTAACTAACCTTTCTCAGTAACGACACCATGCCTGTGGACCAGGTGGAGGAGTAGTGCACTCGCTCTATTCGGAACATGTTGAGAATGTCATCCACTGGGGTGATGGAATGAATGTCGTAAGGTCGCTAATTCAAAAAAAATAAAATATACAAAATACAACAAAATCCCATCACAAAATGTTACTACTGGCAGCTGGTATCTGAAAGTGTATAAAGCAAAGATTAGCAATCCATCTTCCTCTCGCATGACTCATCCTACACTTCATGCAATAACAGGAATCACTGGGGACCCCCGATTTACAGACCTTTAATATATTCATGAGTACAATTAAGCTGTTATTTGTATTTTAACATACCCCCTGTACTGTTTATGTTCTGTTTTGCTCAGTTAAGTGACGGTGTTTAAGTAACTATTCACAGAATGTTTTATTCTTTAGTTACCAAGCTTTAAAAAATAACCTTGTGAGCACGGTAACCCTTTGCTTAACCCAAAGAAGTGACGAGTGAATACAGAAATACAAGATGTTTTTGCCTTACAAAGCTGGGTCATTCTACCATTTGGGTGCCTTTTTATTTTGGATAAAACAACTGATTTTACTCAAACTAAATGATGCATCATAAAGTATACACTTACCCTATAAAGTGTTAAAAGTGAAAAAAAACATGCATTGTTAACATTGTAAAGTTGTTATACTGCAGGTGTTATTATTCACAGGTTTTCTGCTGTTAAGCTCAGCAAAAGTGTTTTTTTTTGGTATATTTTAAACATTGTTTTTCTAATAAAAAAAAAAAAGTTTATTGAAAAAAATACATGTTCCTTTTCAATGTTTTTACAAGGTGCAAAAGGCACTCTAATAGTTGAATGGCCTAGCTTTTGTTGTGGTGTTATATATATTTTGTATTTAATATGGGCCAAAGTAAATGAAGCTATTGTCTTACCCAGCCTCGCAGCAGTTCATATGCTGTGATCCCCAGTGACCACCAGTCTACAGGATAGGAGTAACCAGGGCCTCCCTCCATAAAAGAGTGAAACACTTCAGGAGCTGCAGTGAGAGAAACAGAAAAAAAGTTAATTGAAAAGCAGTCTAAAAAACCAAATCATTAGTATTATCTTTCATAGTTCCATTTTTCAGAATTTGAGTGTTCTAATTGATCAGAAAGCAGCTTGTGTTGGGAATTCAGATTGTTCACATCCGCTAATGGTAGTTTTAGCTGTAGCGGGACCTGACTGCCACTAATGTGCTGAAACCTGACTGCCACTAATGAGCTAAAATCTATTTCCTCAACAGTACAACATCAGTACAGCCTGGAATCTGCAGTTTTCTCCATAATAAAAAGCCTGCATGCTTTTTTTTCAGAATTTGCTTCTCATTGTTAAGTTTTGTAATAAATACAGAACTAGTTTTAATTGTTGAAAGAGATTTGATTGAGAGACAGTAAGCAGAGATGTGTTGCTGAAGTATCATAACATGCTACATGCAAATTACACAACACTTAGTCCAATCCTATAGTACTTGCCCTGGCCAATGAAACACTTCACCTTAAAAAAGCTACATGTTTAAAAGGTTAGCATGCATGAATATCCTTTTAAATCCTTTCATGTTTCACATATGAGCGAATTACGTTAAAAAGTTAAACAGAGTAGTAGAATATTATCCACACAGAAGACAGAAAAGAACACATTCTTTATGATTTCCATTACATGAGAGTAGGCGTTAAAACTTCATGCTGATATTGGACTCATCTCTCGCCAAGATAAGCACCAACTAAGACATAGCCTCTTTTACTGTAAACTAATATTATCCATCTGTGTTTCCTTCCATCTGATGATGTAGATATCCTTCTGCCTGGTGTTGATGACTGAAGTGTAATGCTGGCTCCAAGAATCAGCCTATTTTGCCTCCCTGGCACATCAGCACACACACGGCTGCAATGCTGGATCCAGGGATCAAGTGGGCACCTTCCATTCTTGGGGTTTCGTCGACTAGCCAACAACACCTTAAGAGGGCTTGACAGTGATTCTGGTGTCCCAGCATCACCCCCCTCCATCCCCCACTCAGCTAAGCCCAGCTTACTTACCTTCCTTTACATCAGTGGTTTTCAAAGTTTTTAGGACCCGTACCCCTTTCCAAAAAATCTAGTCTACTCATGCACCCCATCTGAGATACTTATGAAAACAGAAAAAAATGGTATTTTCTAATTACTAGGCTTAAGTAGTTATTGATGTTAACTGAAAATAATTTTAAAAAAAAATGCTTACCTACCAATGTGAAGGACGTGTCTGCTTTTTATCACAGATTTCAGTAAAACTACACCCTGATTATTAAACAATGCAGCCCATACACAAGGGTATGTTATTCTGTATTTTAAAACAAGCCAATAGGACTTACAAGTTACAAAAAGCTTTAAGCAGGGCATTAAAAAAAAAAAAAACATCTTGATTTGCTGGCTCAGAAGGCACACAAGGAAGGAGGTGGGGCTAGAGTTCAGTCAATTACTGTACATGGAAAACTGCTGTGAAACTAACGAAATAAAATATAATGAAAAATAAAAATTCTATGTAAAAATAATTTCAAAATCCAGACCAATAAGTATGGCAAAATGAGTCCAAAAACAAAACCTAGGGTTCTAATTTAAAACAAAATCAGAAAGCAATTCTCAACAAAAGTCGTGCATTTCTTCCAACGAATGCAGAAGTGCAGAGAGAAAACAGATGGGGCATTTTGCATAAAATTTAAAATTTACAAATACAGACATTTAAAAAAAAATCGGGTAGCATGTGGAACTGTGTGAATATTGAATAACACATTGAATATGTGTGTTTTTATTTATTTATTTAACTCGAATGTTATCTTTTAACACTTGAGCTGGACATTTAAAATGCTATGTGTGTCTTGTGCAGCATCGAATCCAGCCAGATAAAGCAGATTGTTTTGAAGTGAATGTTTCCAAAAGCTAAATTTGTTGAAAGTAGAAAGGTGACATTTATATCATGCAGTCAAAAACGACTTTTAGCAAAATGCTTCCATGTAAACTGTTTAGTGCAGCCATCTGTTCATGTTAATCAGCTGTAAAGCTTGTTGATGGGCACTCGCTGTATGATATGAACACACTCAATAGGTCTGGAGTATGGAATCCAATTCCAGACACTTTTGCCAATCCCAGGATTTTGGATTATTATTATTTTTTTAATCCTGCGATTCCATTTTTGTAATAATAATAATACAGTGCTTTTGCTTTTATTAGCCTAATAATTAGCAGTGCACATGCAATGGGTAATGCAATCACACGACAGAGGAGTTCTTCAACAAATTAGTTAGTGAAAAAACACATAAAGCATCTGTATATGTGCAAATCTGCACATATACACATCCAATCATTGTCATTTATGTGAAAAATCACATAAATGACAATGATTGGATGTGTATGTGCAGATTTATTTGTTGTTCCTTAAGTTTATTTAGTAATTAAGGTTTTTAGGGGAAAAAAATATGATTGCGGCCATCAGCAAGAGTTGGTGGCCGCGCTCTGAGGCAACCAGAAAAATTGTTGCGAGAACCCCTACGTCTAACTGGTGGCAGTCACATTCCAGAAGCCAAGCGTTCTCCTCCCACTACCCATTTTGACGCCCTAATAATTACTTCCATTGCCATGGTAAAAGCCAGTGGAGAAATGGTGTATCCTGCCATTATTCCAATTTCAAGACATTGCCATGCAGTGGTGAATTCTGAAGTTGAAAAACAAAATTGCAAATCTCCGAAGTAGGCTTTCATGAAGTTTGTTATTGTCCTCATTACACTGACCGATACTCCTAGAATCTTTTTCTTTGGAAATTGTGACAGATTCTTGGTGATAAATCTCCCTCCCGACCTGTGAGGGCGCTGTGTAAAGGGAACAGAGTGTCCTGGACTGGTTGGCCAGACAATTCATTCCCAGGGTTAGGTGGAAGTCAACAATCTAGAAAGGGGGCGGAGCTATGGTACACCAAGTCATTGACCCGGAAGGAAAGCGATGTGGCAACTGCGGATTGGAGGAGTGATTGCAATCGTTAACCAAGGGGGCGTGATTGACGGTACAGGCGATGTAGCTGTGATCTGTTCCTTTGAATTATTATTATTATTATTATTATTATTATTATTATTATTATTATTATTATTATTATTATTATTATTATTTATTTATTTATTTCTAGCAGGCCCTTATCCAGGGCTGGACCAGAAGGAGAACGTAATTGTTATTGTGAGTGTTTTGTTTGTTTTGTCTTGTCTAAAATCTACTTGTTTGTTGTTATTAGACAGCTAACACGATCCGGAGCTGTCGCTACAGGCCAGCATAAAACCCAGACAACACTGCACTTGTTCACAATAAATTGTATTTTCACCACGAGCACTACAGCACTTACTTTGGACTTGTGACCATGTTTGTGTTAACTGTGTGTCTTTAAATACCGTGTTTATTGTTTCAGGACTGAATCTGTGGATTTAACTGAGCAATACACATCGCTTTGTATTGCCAGTTCTCATTATTCTTTACTGTTGTCATCAGACTTTGGATTATAAATAAACCATCATTTCACCAGTACTTTGTTGTTTGTCATTGTCTTGAGCACTGCATGACCTCTACATCTGCGCACTTCAAACCACTTTGCCACAGGTATAAAGACCCCACCTGCTTGGTGCCATGATCTTGGTACAACTTGTTCTTCCCATGCTACTTTCATCATTTTCCACAGGATTCACAGAACACCAGGGGCACTCTTGTACACTCTGTATGGAACTCCATTAGGCCCAGGAGATGATGACATCCTTGCCCTTTTTCACAGCTTGCTCTGCTTCTTTCCACTTAGGTGCACAGTCCTCCATTTGGTATTCTGGGGGACTGATAGGTGGGATGTCTGAACGAATCGATATAGGCTCCTGCCTTTTTGAATCTGTGTGCGTTTCCTCGAGATATGTCTCCACTTAGTTGCTTTTAGTGTGCCATTTTTCTCCCTGGTGAATAACTTCTTTGCAAATTTGAATGGGTCTGTGGCAAAGTGGCTTGCCATGCGCAGGTGTAGTTAGTGCAGTGCCCAGGAATAACACACACAAGACAGTGAAAGTTCAAAAAAACAGCTCCTTTATTTGGCTGGGTTGCGTGTCAACAATACTTAAATAATATAGTAATGTGTATCGCTCTGTGCAAAATAATGGTTTCAGTCCTGAAACAATAAGACACTAATAATTAACACGCAACATAGACACAGTCACTTCTGCAGATAGTGAGTGCTCGTGTGCAGGTGTGATGAAAGACAAACAGTTTGTGAAACAGTGGTGTAGTGTAGTCTGTGTTTAGTGCTGGCTTGTAGCTACAGCTCCTGGCTAGTGCTCAGCCATCTAAGAAAGAAAAATGACAAACAGTTAGAACATCAAACAAACAAAACACGAAACACTCACGATAATTAATTACTTCAGTTACTTAATGGGTCCTTTCAGTAATCACATCAAAAGGAACGGATTACAGTGTCACGTCCCCTAAATTATCCTTCCAACGCAAAACAGAGATCCTTGTTTACTGTGTCCCACGCAGTTTTCTCAGAAGCTCTTGGCCATTTAACTCCAGGCTTGTGCCCATTGAGGTTCTTTTCTCTCTTGCGCTGGTTAATCTGACCAAGTTCACAAGGATCATTAGGTTCATCAGTAGTTGCGTTTATGTAAGTCCCCCTCTCATCTATAACAGGGCTGCTGATATCCTGTCGCTGACTTGACTGACTTCATAAAAAGTACTGATCAATGTGAGGCCCTTGTCCCTTCTCCCTCAAGCATTTCATTCTCCCTTGATGAAACCCCTAACCGTTGTCACTTTGCTCCAGCCACAGGCACAAACCTGGAGCTCCATGTCTTTGCTAACTGCAAATCTTTAGCTAGTCCTTTTATTATTATTATTATTATTATTATTTATTTCTTAGCAGACGCCCTTATCCAGGGCGACTTACAATTGTAAGCAAATACATTTCAAGTGTTACAGTACAGGTAATACAATAAGAGCAAGATAAATACAATGACAAGTTCAAGCAAGTACAAGTGTGACAAAATACAATTCAATACAGCAGATAAGTGACAGTGATAGTTACATCAAGATATGATTAAATACCAAATACTACAGTTTAAACATATGGCAGGTTACAGTACTCTGAAGTACAGGATTAAATGCAGTAAAGTAGGGGCAGGTAAGAGTAAGTAAAGCAAATTTAAGGAAGGGTGAAAGTGTCCCAGGGGGAAACAGAGGAGTTCTACAGGTGCTGTCTGAAGAGGTGAGTCTTAAGGAGGCGCGGAATGTGGTCAGGGACTGGGCGGTCCTGACATCTGTAGGTAGGTCATTCCACCACTGCGGAGCGAGGGTGGAGAAGGAGCAGGCTCTGGAGGCAGGGGAGCAGAGGAGGTAGAGCCAGTCTTCTAGTGCGGCGGAGCGGAGAGGTCGAGTGGGGGTGTAGGGAGAGATGAGGGTCTGGAGGTAGCTGGGTGCAGTCTGGTCAAGGCATCTGTAGGCTAGTACAAGAGTCTTGAACTGGATGCGGGCGGTGACCGTAGCCAGTGGAGTGAGCGGAGTAGTGGAGTTGCGTGGGAGAAGCGAGGCAGAGAGAACACCAGGCGGGCAGCAGAGTTCTGGATGAGCTGGAGCGGACGGGTGGCGGCCGCAGGGAGGCCAGCCAGGAGGGAGTTGCAGTAGTCTAGGCGGGAGAGTACCAAGGCCTGGACCAGGAGCTGGGTGGCGTAGTTGGTGAGGAAGGGTCGGATTCTTCGGATGTTGCTCAGGAAGAATCGGCAAGTGCGTGCCAGAGTGGAGATGTGCTGGGAATAAGAGAGGCAGGGGTCCAGGGTGACTCCGAGGTTCTTAGCGGAGGAAGAGGGAGAGAGTGTGGCTAGTCCTTTGCAAAGTACTCTCCGTTCTCATATCTGTTTCCTTTCCTAAGTTGTTAACCATGTTGTCAAACCTTGAGTCATCTTCCGTCCCATCTCTCGCAGACTCTAGGGGTGTTTTTCTCTTTAATTTCTTCGAAGACTTGGGCATGTGTCTCCAGCATCCCGTTCCATTTGAAAACACTGAGCTGGATCCTGCCAGCTAGGGTGGCTAACCCCTGCCCATCCCAACGGGGTCTATTTCCTCCTGTCAGCTGTTTCTCCAGGCAGTCACAAGGTCTTTCCCTCGTTGCCAGCTGAACTATTCACAGCAGACACTGGACGTATCCAGATCTTCATGATTTCCATTACATGAGAGCAGGTGCAAAAACTTCATGCTGATATTGGACTCAGCTCTCGTCAAGATAAGCACAAGCTAAGACATAGTTTCTTTTACTGTAAACTAATGTGACACATCTGCGTTTCCTTCCATCTGATGATGTAGATATCTTTCTGCCTGGTGTTGATGGCTGAAGTGTAATGCTGGTTTCAGGGATCAGCCTATTTTGCCTCCTTGGCACATCAGCACACACAACAGCTGCAATGCTGGCTCCAGGGATCAACCACAGTGTGGCCTCCCTAGCGCATCAGCATGACAACCGTCCGGACAGCTGAGTAGGATACCTCTCTGGGGTCTTCAAGTGGGCACCTTCCCTCCTTGGTGCTTCATTGACTAGCCGTAGACCTTAAGAAAGCCTATTAAAAGATGTGACACTGAACAGAATTTATCTCACTAATTGCATTTGAACTTGCTTTTGCATGAAAATATCATTCTCCAAGCAGAAGACCGAAACTAGTTATTTTTTATTCCACTGAGTAGAAATTCATTATAAAACGGAGACTATCATGAAGTCCAACTAAGCACATCGCTGAATAATATCAAAACACATTAATATATTGCTCATTAATTTAATATAAAACAACATTTAGAAAACCTGCCATGCATTTAAATCTGCTGTTAGAAGCCTTTAATTTGTCAGTATTCTCATGATCTATTCATTACGATTTTTTTTTTTTATCACCATGTGTTTAGCTAAACTTCAACAACTTTACTGCATCAGAATTTCAGAGAATGTTCTTTTCTAATTACCTTACAGGGACTTTTGGGGGGAGTCGAAAAAGGTACTGAAACTTCCTGCTCATAACTTCTTTCAAACTTACCAGTGCTTGGGTCACGTGATGCACAGTGGCGGGAGGATGCGAGTTTGAAAAGCTCCCGAGAGAGACTTCCTTTTTCAAATTAATTTAAACTATCACTATTTAAACCTATACATTACATTCACTGAGATGTCAGGACAACAAAAGAAACCGCCAACTTAAGGCAAAAGCAGTACTCCGACAAAGAAAAGACAAAAAGCTGAATCTCCTTG